>CM066242.1:0-245745 GCA_033675125.1 Athetis lepigone
ACGCGAGACTTGACTGATGGGGGATAAACCAAGATTCGTTGTAAATACAAGGTGTATTTTTCGTCTTGGAAAACCTGCTGGGAGATGATTACTAGCTACTCATAAAAATAAATAAATATCCTGGGACATCTTACACACGGCCATCTGATACCAAGCTAAACAGAGCTTGTGTTATGGTAATCGGACAACTGATATATACATACTTATATAATTTTCAAATACATACATAATATTATAGATAAATAACATCCAGACACAGAACAGAACAAACAGTTATGCTTATCACACAAAGTATATCCTGGGTTTTAATCGAACCCACGACCTCTGGCTTAGCAGTCAGGGTCACTGAACACTAGACCAACAGGCCCGTCATCAAAAACCAACTATTGTAATCAAACTTGGAATTCTCAAAAAAAAATATCAACTGTTTCATTCATTAGAGTCGGGAGGGCATTGAACTTTTGTTAGAAACAGCTGATGATTTCGCGATTTCAGAGTTGGTTCCATAATAAAAGTTGCTTAGTTATTTGTTTTTATGGGTAGAATCATCTAGCGGGATTTTAAGACCAAAAATACACGTTGTTTAAGCAATGAGTGTGATATTTATTAAGTGTTGCATAAACAAGGTTCAAACGTGTCTCGTGTGGTACGGTGGGATATTAATAAGGAAATAATAAAGTACATTGACATTATACAATAAATTATTTATTTTATTTATTTCACCCGCGTTAAATTTTTGGTTACTGCTTCGCTCCCGTGGGACTTACTTCAGAACATAATATCGCAACACCTCCACGACGACGGTAGCGAAACGGCGAAGCCATACATTTTTACTGATATTTGGAATTTGTGAAGTTAGGGTCGATAGATTTAGGCCGTGTAGATTCAGAAGCTTGGCTCTACATGAGATCTGCCCCCCTAGACAAGTGGCATTGTAGAATATATAGCGACAACGTATAGATTGTCAAATGTATGGAGATGTCAAATTGTTTAGCGAAAGCTTATGTCAATTCCATACATTTGACAATCTATTCGTTTTCGCTGTTTATTCTACAATGCCACTTGTCTAGGCCCTCTGATATATTTTTCACAGGGCATACCTATTGTAGTCGTCTTGGCAACATTTTACAAGAAATGTTTTTGGTGGGATATAGATTTAATATCATCCTTATTCATCATTCAAATAGAGATAGTCGTGTGTTCAATCAACTACCTCTAGCCATAATGCAATTAAACGGACTAGTTTGTTGAAAAAAATGTTAATTGATAATGTTTTTTATTATTTTTTATAAGCATGGGTTTTTTTAAAATAAATATTTTTAAGCATTTAATTTATTATATTAACACTAGCTTTTTCCCGCGACTTTGGCCGCGTGATTAATTGTTCCCGTTCCCGGGAGCTTTCCTGGATGAACACTATCCTATGTCCTTTCTCGGGTCCCGGACTATATTTGTACCAAATTTCATTGAAATCGGTTCAGTGGTTTAGGCGTGAAGAAGAGACAGACAGAGTTACTTTCGCATTTATAATATTAGTACGAATTGTCCGTTAGCCTCAGAATGGCTGGTTGGCAAGCGGCTATAAAGGTATAGCAACCAGCCATTCTGACGGTAACTAGTTAACGTATGTTATTCAATTGCTCCGAGATACAGCCCCCTTACCATGACGTTTAAAGTAAGATTGTTTTATTCCTGTTCAGGAGTGTGCAAGTCACAGCGTTAGACACGTTGTCTAGCGCCGTCTCTTTCCCACTGAAAGTAATATCAAAGTAATACTGCTATAAAGGCTTGTGGTACGCCCTCAGGACTAACCCAAAAAATGACGGAGTAACAGCACAGCGCGTACAAACAAAAAAAAAGACGGGTTGCACTCCGGGAGTGCCGGCAGAAGTGAAAACTTGATTATAGCTGTCTACTATCCATCCGTCCTACGCTTTTTCGATCAGGTCACGTGTCCTGACGCGAGTTTAAGATTTTATACCCATTACAGAAAAAGTGCTCAACGCCGCTAAAGAAGTTTTCACTTCAAAAAAACCATCAGTCAAATTATTTAATATTCTTTATACTAATTAGATCCCTCCTCTTACAACCCAATATGTTATCCTCCCGTCACTCAAGTCTCGCGTCAAGCCCCAACTCCTTGATCACGGCCCTCATCTCATGCAACACAGGCGCCCTCCAGCGAGCAAGCCTGTCATCCTTGATGACGTCATGCAGCTCCTCGCAGTCCTCCGCGTCGTATTGGCACTTGTGTCTGAAGTGCAGCATCATGCCGGGACCCTGCTCCATGTCTATGATGTGACAGTCGGTCTTGCACGACATAGGAGAGTGGTTGTGCATGGCTGTCACTGAAGAGACGTTGAAGAAAGATTTTATGCAGCAGCCTGGGGAATGAAGTTGTTAAAACCGTTGAGAACACATGATTAGAGACATAATAGAAACAAACTTAACTAAATTTAAGTTAAATGCACCTTTCGCTCTCCATTTCTTAAAGAAAAGGACAGAAGATACATTTTAGTTTAATCCTGTCAAATTAGACAGCGCCTGAAGAAAATTGACGTATATTTAGACGGAATGTTTTTAAATCGCGTCTAAATTATCTTTGGAGTGTCTAAATTTGACAGGACATAACTAATATTTTATCTTCTGTCCTTTTCTTAATTAAATGGAAAGAGAAAGATGCACTTAACTTAAATTTACGTTAGTTTGTGAATAAGAGAATCGGCACCACAAGCAACGCAACAGCCGGCTATCGCTTGGCCGACGAAAGGTAAGGCGAAAACATTAGGTTTACAATCTAGGGCTCAAGTGTGCTTTTGCAATAAAGGTTCAAAGATCAATTTTGGCGTGCAAAGTCACAGCCACACTTTAGGCCCTGCCAGAATACCAGCGCTGCGTCTTTTTGACGCAGCTACATGCTGAGGTAGGTGCCTTTTCAGGCCTCGCACAGGCTTATTTTGTAAGCTTTGTTTGTTTTTTGTTATTGTTTTAATTGTGTGTCTGTGTGTGTCCAGAATAAATGTGTTTTCTTTCTTTCATTCTTTCTTTCTTTCTTTCAAAGTCAAACTTTTGACACATTTCCCATGCAAAGACTGTCAAATTTGTCAATGACTGGTCATTGAGACACGATTGCAATAGACTAACCCCTGATGGTATTACTAATAATACCAAGCTATTACTGTCCCATTGCAGGGCAAAGGCCTTTCCTAAATAGAGAAGGACTTGCCCGGGTTCGAACCCACAACCTCTTAAATGAGAGGCGGGCGACTGACTGGGTTGGGGAGGTCTGATAGGCAGTCGCTTCACGTAAAACACAGGTATCCTGCTAAATCCGGTTAATCTGGAAGCCGTAACGTAATTAGGCAAAGGGTAGATGAGATGAAAGGCCATAAATCTTGCCTGGTGGACTCGGTTTCTTGGCTCTCCAGGTGTGAGACAGGATGCGCGCCGCCGCAGGCCCTGCCAGGTCTTTTTGAGCGCCATCCAGCACAAAATAGTTCGGGAACGACATGGCGTCAATGGCGCGGCCGTCGCCATTTGCCGCTTTCGCTGCCTCCTTTTCTATGATTTTTGGCCAGCTATCCTCACTACAATCAAAGCATTTTTTAATTAAACCATTTCAGGCACTTATTAATTTTCAAAGAGACGGTCGGTTCGTCAGAAAATTGAAGCTAGTTGTTTGTTCCAAAACGTAGATTGATCTCTAAGGAGAGGAAAAAGCAAGGAACTCCATGGGCAAAAGAAATACACAACATTTTGCTCGCTCGCATACTTTCGATTGGTATATTTGGCAAAATTAGGTAACTAACTATACTTATTTTGTAGTAGGTTTATTAGAATTGCCGAGGTTAGAGAATTGTTCAAAAGAGTTACAGCCCCGGAACATAAAGGGTAACCGAAGGCCCATGGGTAGGTTTTAATCAGTAAAAGTCTGACACTGCCTGCCAGAAATTATAATTTCCCACGCAACCTAATACGCAACATTTCGCCAGACACGCCAAAAAACTAAAGCGCCAAAAAAACTCACGGAGTTGGCACAATCACTTCATCCACATCGATGACAGCTAACCAGTCGTGGTGACCAATGCTCCGGTACAGGCAGTCGTTAAGCGGCAGTAGTTCCCTCCTCATGTCCCTGAAGTCCTGGGATGCTCGGTCCTGCTGGAAACCAGATACCTGCGGGGGGTGGGACAGCTCAGTCACCACTGCGAAACCTTGGTCCTCGTAATATTTGAGAGCTCGCCTCGCGTTTGCGTGAAGCTGAAAAATGCGGTGAAGGTCAGCGTTTGGACGATATGGAGTAACGTTGCTTAGACAAGACTTTTATAACTATTTTGACGGGCCTGTTGGTGTAGTGATTAGTGACCCTGACTGATAATCTGGAGGTCGTAGGTTCGATTCCCCCCCATTAATGAATGGTATTTATATATGGGCCTACCGGCTTATGCAGCCTGAAGTTAAATGATTCTATTATATTCTAAAACCGCAAGGGGTAGCTAGTTTATCATAAAGTTTGTTTGTTTATTTGAACGCGCTAATCTCAGGAAGTACTGGATTGAAATGAGATTTTTTTTCGTGTTGTATTGCCCATTTATCGAGGAATGTTATAGGCTTATATAACATAACACTACGACCTAAGGGAGCGGACTAGTATCCAAAGTTGCGTGAAACCGCGGGGGACAGCTAGTTTTATTTTTCAAGGTCATAGCTCATTACAGCCACCCGGCAGCCACTCCGCACCGACTCGCCTCCTGCGGCTAGTATTCTTTATATGGACTTGTATGGGCATGCGCTCACTATATCAACTCCGTAGACATGATTTTTGAAGTGAAAACTTCTTTAGCGGCGTTGAGCACTTTTTCTGTAATGGGTATAAAATCTTAAACTCGCGTCAGGACACGTGACCTGATCGAAAAAGCGTAGGACGGATGGATAGTTGAAATTATGGATGAAAGTTGATTTTTCGGAGAGATAAACTTTTTAATGTAAAATAATTGTAATAGTTTTAAAGTGTTAAATTTTTAATGTTATATAAATTGTCATGTTTGTGTACGATAGCGCAATAAATGAATATTGTATTCTACCACATAAATGATAGTACTTTTATACTGATAAAGCAATTGGTGCAAAATTATTCCCTAACCATTCCAAAATATCAAACATGCTCAACGTTAATAATCAAGTTTTCACTTCTGCCGGCACTCCCGGAGTGCAACCCGTCTTTTTTTTTTTAAAAGATTGTCCGTGGAGTTTCTTGCCTGTTCTTCTCCATAGAGATCTACGTTTTGGAACATGCAATTAGCGTCACTTTTCTGACTGACCGACCGACTCTTTGACATTCATAAGTGCCTATAAATGGTCTAAGTGAAATAAATGCCTTGAATTTTGAACTTTTTTGAATTTTTTGTAACGTCACCGGATCGCCTCGGTTATAAGGCGAGTCGGTGCGGAGTGGCTGCCGGGTGGCTGTAATGAGCTATGACCTTATGGATGGGAAATCATCAAATGACTTCGCCTCCTGAGCGGGGCAGAAGGGAGTGTCAGTATTTTACTGTCTAAAACCCTTTCATGTTCCTTCGGTTACCCTTTATGTACCGGGGCCGCGGTACCTATTACAATTATTCCGTAAACCAGGCGGGAACAGCTACTTCTATAGGTAACTTCTATAGGTTCTGTAGGTATATTATAAAGAGGAATGATTTGTATTTTTGTATGTAACGAATAAATTCAAAAACTACTGGACCGATTTCAAAAATTCTTTTTTCATTAGAAAGCTACATTATTCCTGAGTAACATAGGCTATATAATATCACGCTATGTCCCACTGGAGCGAAGCAGTAACCAAAAACCTAACGTAACGCGGGTGAAACAGCGAGGAACAGGGGGCGTACGCGTACCACAAGCCCTTATAGCAGTACCTATTACTTTCAGTGGGAAAGAGTCGGCGCTAGACAACGTGTCTAAAATCATAAAATAAAATCATAAAATCATATTTATTTTGTAAATAGGTTATATCATAACACTTTTACACGTCAAATTTTTTGTTTTTTTTTTAAGCGAACGATGGGGCCGGTGTTTCGTAGCTGGACTGCTCTGAGAAGAAACATCCGAAACAAACTCAGAGGTCAAAGTCTCTTTTAAAGTCCATACAATCGTATTGGTCAAAAATGTGCGAGAACCATGGAGGTTAATGTCTGAGGCACTCTCTTGATGAGAGAAGGACACAGATTTGAGTGGACCTGTCCAGACAGTGCAAGCATTTGTCAGTAGTCGTTTAGCTCAACTAAAAACTAAGGAGCCCAACGTCTTGACGATCAGTACCAAAGTAAGGACATTTGGGTAGGCCTAGAGATGTAAAGTGACCGTCAGGTTATATGTGACCGATTAATCCTACCGAGCATATTGGACATTTATCCAATGTGACCGGTCACTTATGGTCATTTATTGTCAGAAACGTCAGAAACGTTTTTTTGTGTAGAAATAGACTTTATTCTATAAAACTACGAAAGTTTTAGAATCATCGAAGCTAACCATGTCATTCATCGATCTTTAACACAGTAAAACAAAATCTATACTTATAATATACTGAACTGTAGAGAGGTCAGTTCTGTACATTGAAATATATATCCAAAATTAATATTGGAGGATAATTGGTGATCGATACCGATTCCAAAAATGCAATCAGATTTTTTTTTGTCTGTTTGTCCGTCTGTCTGTATAAGCACGCATGGATTAAAAACTACTAAAAGGAAAATTATAATAAAACTTGGTACGATTATAATCCATACTCGTGGGCAGGTTATAGGCTATATAACATAACGCTAAGACACATAGTAGCCGAGCAATAATGAAAAGATTAACAAAAACGGGGAGAAAATATTACTTTTGAGAGATTCCGTTGTGTGCGCTGCGTAAATGGTTGAAATTACGCAAAAATTATGTACTAGAATATTGTTCCTCTTAAAAAGTTCAAAAAAAAGTCCGCAACAGCATATGTCTATCACTATGATGGCAATGAAATTAGATCTAAAATAATGCATGATTTGCCCTGTTTTCATGAATATAGTATTAATCCTTATAAATATAAATACGTTATCCAATACAAGTTTTTTTATTTTGTACAAAATTGCCGCTTACATAATTTTATTTCAATAAAATATCTTAAGAGATATCACAGAGTTTTAAAATTACTCTGCAGCAATATAATGATGGTACGCACGGGCAGTAACGGAAAGTAAAAAGGCTAGCCAATGGCTTTGCAAGATATTCATTGGATATACATGAGAATAACATATAACATTGTGCTACATAACATTGCACCATGAGCTACGGGAGCCGATCAGTAACCAAAAACCTAACATAACGCGGTATGCGAGGATTAACGGGGCACCAGTGTGAGCGCCCAACCTGGCCTTGGCCCCGGCCCGGCTACTGAGGGCATCCCAGAGGGTCATGGCGATTCCGATGGTGCGGGGATACCGCACGATCTCCTGCGAGGTGGCGAGCCTTCTTGCCGGACGGCATACCGCCGTGGGATGAGGCAACAAGCCTTGAACACACGTACCAGTGGCGCGTGGAAGTGTAATGCCGGGGCGAAGTTCCGCTGCTGCGGCTAATCGCAGTGGGAGAACTCAGCTCGGGCGGGATCTCATGGCGGAATGGAGATTGCGACTGTTGCAACCCAGTGCTGGGCACACCTCTTTGAGGAATGGCTGGAGAAGCGTCACGGTAATCTCACGTATAGCCGGAAGCAGGTCCTCACCGGACACGGACATTTTGGGAGGTTCCTGTGTCGGAATCAGGCGGAAGCGACGCCTGGGTGTCACTAATGCAACGGCCGCCTGGAGGTCACGGTGGAGTATACGGTGGAGGTGTGCCCCGCATTGGCGGGCAACCGCCGTGTCCTTGCAGAGGCGATCGGTGGCGGTGACCTTTCGCGCCCAGCGCTGGTTCAGGCCATGCTCCGGGGCGAGACTGAATAGGAAGCCGTGACTCCTTCTCCGAAGCAGTCATGCTGGCGAAGGAGGCGGCGGCGCGCATGAGGCAACGTCAAGCCTCACGCCACGGACAGAGACACAGGCGTAGGCGTCGAGAGTCGTAAGACGACTACCAGACATGAAACTTGGAGGGTTTATTCTTTGTGAAGAGTAAATAGCCACTAAGAAAGGTTTTTCTAAATTCAACCCTTGAAGGTTTAAAATTGTGGATAGAAGTTCGACATCCACGCAGGCGAAGCCGCGGGCGATAGCTAGTACCTAATAAAATAGTTTTGAAATCAAATAGTTTGAGAATAGTTGTATGGCTAAATTAAAAAGAAAAACACGTCATATTTTAAATCTGTGAAAAAAAAAGTGAATCAGTCTGTTTCAGCGTTTGTTTTAAATTTCCATAAAGTGTAGCCTGTATTTATAACACTAAATGTTGGTTTAGAAAGTCAGTAGGTATTATTTCACATTCATAAAGTTTTGAATTAGCCTGACATTCAATATTTTACGAAAATAATAGTTACACCAAGTAAAGAATACTAATTTAATATATCTGACCAATCTGACAATAAATGTCCAATGTGACCGGTCATTTATTAATAAATGACGGTCACTTATCGTATGTGACCGTCAGTTTACAACCCTAGGTAGGCCGCATTAAATACTCAAACCGTCAGACCGCATATTTAAAAAAAAAAACCAACGACTTCCATAGTCCTCACATTCACAAAATTAAATGTCACAAAAACATATACACAATACTTTAAAAAGTACATATCAATGTCAAATAGTAATACACATAAAAAAAGATTATATACTTTAAAAAGTACACATCAATGTCAAATAGAAATACATAAAAAAGATTATATACTTTAAAAAGTACACATAAATGTCAAAATAATAATTGAAATGTCAAAGAGAAAAGAAATGTAAATAAAGTAAATAATGGCCAATGTATTATCGAAACAGCTCAATCCCAAGCATTTGAATCCTCAATGTAATCTTTGACAGAGTAAAAAGCTTTCTGACAAAGTCTACGTTTTATAAATAATTTAAATTTAGTAATGCTAAGTTCTTGAATTTGTCTGGGTAGTTTATTATAAAAGCGTATACATTGACATTTAAACGAGCCACCTATTTTCTTAAGCCTAGTTGAAGGAACTATGTATTTGTCCTTATTTCTTGTATTTATATTATGGATATCACTGTATTTTTTAAACAAATTAATATTTTTATGCGCGTACAACAAATTTTCATATATATATTGGCACGGCACAGTCATAATATTTACCTCTTTAAATTTGTCTCTGAGGGAGTGTCGAGGACTCAGTTTATAAATTGAACGAATAGCCCTTTTTTGCAAAACAAATATAGTCTGAATATCGGCTGCATTACCCCACAATAGAATGCCGTACGACATCAAACTGTGAAAATAGCTAAAGTAAACTAATCGGGCTGTTTCCAAATCAGTTAAACCACGAATTTTTCTGACGGCATATGCTGCAGAGCTAAGTTTCTTAGATAATTTATCTATATGAGGGCCCCACTGAAGTTTAGCATCCAAGGTTATCCCTAAGAATACTGTGGAATCTTCGGGCTTCAATTCCTGTCCCTTTATTAGTACACTGGTTTCTATTTGTCTAACATTTGGTAGCGTGAACTTAACAAGTTTAGTTTTTTTCTCGTTCAGCAGTAGATTATTTACGTTGAACCAGTTGACTATTGACGCGAGAGAACTATCTATGACGTCAACACATAGCTGTTGACGTTTTAGTTTAAATAAAAGTGAAGTGTCGTCTGCGAACAACACTATATCATGCTTATCTTTAATAAGATAAGGCAAGTCATTTATATAAATGAGGAACAAAAAAGGGCCAAGAATTGAGCCCTGGGGGACCCCCATTCTCACAACAGATCCAGGTGACCTTTTACCGTTCACATCAACTCTTTGAATCCTATCACTCAGGTACGAAGAGAGAAGATTCAGAGAGGAGGCCCGGATTCCATAGTGGTTGAGCTTCCTGATTAAAGTTTCATGGAGAACGCAATCGAATGCCTTGGACAAGTCGCAAAAAATGCCCAATGCATCGCATTTGTCTTCCCATGCATTATAAATATGTCCTAAAAGTTCAACACCAGCATCAGTTGTTGAACGACCCCTGGTAAATCCAAACTGTTTTTTATGCAAAAGCTCGAGTTTATTAAAATGTATTTGCATTTGATTTAAAATTAGTTTTTCAAAAATTTTACTGAAAGTGGGTAGCACTGAAATTGGTCTATAATTACTGGGGTCAGATGTGCTACCTGATTTAAATAATGGTATTATTTTACTATATTTCATTAAGTCAGGAAACTTACCACAATCAATACAATTATTAAAGATATTGGCTAAAGTTGGAGCTACAATATTTATTATAGATTTAGCAACATCAACCGAGTTATCCCATAAATCTGCAGTCTTTTTAACATTTAATGAGTGAAAGGTTTTAATTACATTTTTACAAGTGACATGCTCGAATTGAAATTCAGAATCACATGCCGGGACATTTTCTTTAAGTAAAGCTTCTGCAGCTATGGGTGATGAATTTAGACATTTAGTAGTCGAAACGGGAATATCTGCAAAGAACGTTTCAAAAGCCGCGGCGACTTCAAGGTCTGATTTAATTATATTATCATCAATATTAAGGCTATAATCACTATTTCGGTTCTTAGACTTTCCAGTTTCGCTATTAATGACATTCCATGTCATTTTAACAACATTATTACTATTTTTAATTTTTGAACTTAGGTAGCGTGACTTGGCCGTGTAACAGACTTGTTTAAATAACTTAGAATATTTCTTCACATATGTATTGAAT
Organism: Athetis lepigone; assembly: GCA_033675125.1. Taxonomy (NCBI): domain Eukaryota; kingdom Metazoa; phylum Arthropoda; class Insecta; order Lepidoptera; family Noctuidae; genus Athetis; species Athetis lepigone. The sequence continues at coordinate 10,844 of CM066242.1, forward strand.
TCAGTACTTCTAATGTAAGTCCGTTCTTCATACAACTCAAAAAGACGTTGTCTACTTTTATAAATACCAATGGTGGCCCAGTCACTAAAAGAAGCATTACTGTTTACAGAAATATTTTTTGGAATAAACGTGGTATCAAACTGATTGCAATATAAATTAAAAAAGTCGGTATATTGTTGATTTGATCATCATTGGTTGACAATAATGGTAATTTATTAAGCAATTTGGTTTTAAATGTTTCCAAACGATGTTTTGATTTAGGGTTAACAGTGATATCAATTTTTGCAATTTTTTTGTTTAAAATTGGTATTGCAATTAACTGTCCGCAGTGGTCGGAGTCTAGTAAACTAATAATTTTTTTGTGGGTAGGTACAATGTCTGTATAAATGTTATCTAAGCATGTAGCGCTAGTGGGAGTTATTCTAGTCGGCTCTAAAAATAGGTTTACAAGATTGTATGATTTAAATAAACTGGTAATTTTAGTATTTAGGCTCGAATTATCTAATAAATTAATATTGAAATCACCACAAATAATAATAGACTTAGCAGAGTCACAGATTTTGTGTAACACTTCATCCATAACCCTCTCAAAGCAATCATACATTCCTGAAGGAGGTCTGTACACACTTATTATAATATACTGCTCCAATTCCACACAGGCCATTTCAATTGTTCGCTCAACAGAGAGGCTCACAATATCCTTTCTAACGCTGTCACATGCACACTCCTGAACAGGAATAAAGCAATCTTACTTTAAACGTCATGGTAAGGGGGCAGCTTGTCTAATATTAAATTGGACTCACCCTAACGATATACATGTAGACCTTCTCAACGCCGAAGTGCTTCATCAACTGCATCCACTCGATGATCCGCAGAGACACGTCGTCCCTGAAGTGGAGCCACTTGATGCACACGGCTACAGAGGTACCGTTGCGAGGTGGCAATTCCTTGTAGAACAACGGGTCGTCGAAGGGAGCATTCTGGAAGATAGTAACGCGTGGTTATGGTATGAACAGGACGATTTTTATTCAACAAGCCTGTCCTTAAGGGGGATGCTTGATGAAGTTGCCCAAGAAATTCAAATTTTTGGACGTTTTTTGCAATTTGCCGCTCAGTGTCTGGGTGTGTGTAGATATAGAATGATTTGCGACTGTAATAGGTCATTAGTTACAGAATTATAATCATTAATATCATCAATACAACAAATGACTTTTTCATGAAATAGGCAATCAATAGCGTTAAATGCACTTTTCAGCTGCAAATTGCAAAAATACGTAAGAAAAATTGAATTAGGCAGACTACCTTGAACATCCACCTTAAGTTGATCTCGGTTGTCATTCGTAGAACTTTGACAGTCGTTACGGGTAAGCCAGAAAGTCTTAGCAGTCTAACCAAGAGGTATCGTGTCGCCCAGTTACTGCGTTGATGAGGTCTGACAGGCAGTCTCTTCACGTAAAACACTGGTACCCAGCTGAATCCGGTTAGACTGGAAGCCGACCCCAACATAGTTGGGAAAAGGCTAGCGAGATGATAAAGCCAATTCTTAAGTTCCTACAGTTAGTGCACAACGTCATATTAAGAAAAATATTTAGTTGATAAACATCAAGACATCTACAAAGATTTCATGATACTAGATCGAGGTTACAGCTGTGCGCTGACCGATCAGTCAGTGTGTCAGATTATCAGAGTAGGTCAACCTTGAGAGCGGTTCGCCAGTGGGATCAAATCGCCAGAGAGATGGAGTGACCATAAAGATCGGGTCACAACTGAAACCAGGTCTATCGTGAAAGCAGGAGCCCTAAGTCTGCTATTACAATCGTGTCTCAATGATCAATTTTTAATGTGTAACGACACATTTCCCATACAAAATCTGTCAAAGTTGTCAAATATCCGGCCAATGACTGGTCATTGAGACACGATTGTAATAGCAGACTAGGGCCCCAGAGCCACTAAAAGCAGTTCGCAAACTATAACCATTAAATATTCACCTGAACATCCAACACATTGGACGCGACTCCGCAAGGCGCGGTGACCACTGCAGCTGCTACAGGAGGAGTGTCTTTTTCAGGGTGGTGTCTCCTGCACTTGCAGGCGAGGATATAGGGCTCGTTGACCCCGTCAGTAGGCCCCCCCCACTCGGGGCGCCAGCCGTACTGAGGGGTCGCTAGCTCGGTCTGGGGTTCATTGTCGTTCGGAAACCTGGGGGTGATGAAGGGGTGAGTTGAAGTTACGTATTCTTCTGAGGCCGTTTGTCCACCGCTGTCATCGTCACGTCAACGAGAAAAAGATGACGGCGCCGAAGAGGTGACACATACATTTATTTACGTCCACCGCACATCTCGTCACCTAAACAACCTGCTACCAGCAGCCATTTATGATGCCCCGACGATAGGCAGCTTCAAAGCTCGCTTGAAAAGATGGCTTATCGAGCAAGCGAGTTATTCTTTTGACGAATTTAAGAAAATTTAAACTTTGACATATTTTAATTTGAAATGTAATTTGTACTGTGACTTTTTTATTGTGACTTTTTATTGTGACTTTTTCTTTTGACTTGATTTCATTTTTGTATGTGTGATCTAACAATTTTTTGACATGCGTTTAATAATGTATTGTGTTTTACCTGAATATGACTTGTAAGAATCCCTTACCAATAAAATACTATGACTACTATGACCATGACTAAAAAAGGTGAAAAATCCTTTTTCCGTCCGTTACGCAAGTAACTTAAAATTTGGGTACTTACCACTCTTATGATATACGCGCCGCACCATGTATCTGTCTGTTGAAATTCATATTGTCTTCTTGACATCCGTATGTCACTAACGGGATGCAGCAGAATACCAGCGTCAGGTATTAAACCTGGCATATGCTGTGCTGAACTCCCTTTGGTGCAACCATGAGACACACACCACCCAATAGTGATCGACCGACATAAATGTTAATAAGTCTATGGTCAATTTATCTTTTTTAAAGCTAGAACCACATCACCGACACGCGAACCAATGAAAACTCGTGTTGTCGCGTCGGGTGGCGTCGAATTTTAATAGTGTGTTTCTAGCTTGTGTTGTTACCTAATATGTTTTTTCTTTCTTTCTCCTTTTTTATTATGTTTTTGTTTATGCCTGTATTCTGTATTGTGTTGCGCTAAATAAACGCTTTATCTATCTTATCTATCTATCTAAAAATAAACTCGGCTCGCCGACATCTCATTCTCGTTGTAGTGACGGTAACGGCGATGGACAATCGACCTAAGAATGGCAGTCAGTAGAATATGAAGATTTTTATTAATTTTTTGCCTGCTAGAGATTATCTAGTAACCTAATCCTTCCTATAGGCGTGACGACATACAGAACTAAATAGTCCGTCATTTGGTTTATCAAAAAAGTTTCTACACGATTTTTTTTTCTCTTAACGATAAATGACGACGGCACAATACGTTGAAGTTTCGCGTGACGTCACGGACAATGTTTACTGAACAGTGACGGGTCTCTGTCCTCAACAAGGTCATCCGTCCTTCTGGCGGGAGTGAGTCCTAAGCTGCGTTGCCAATATGGGGCCGCCATTCGAGAACCTTTTTTGGCCCCTATTGGCCATCGGTTCTTCGAGCAATGTGGCCAGCCTGCTGCCACTTCAGTTTCCCAAAAAGTTATTAAAAACCTCCACCTTTAAGTTTTAATAAGCAGAAAAACTCACCACAACTGACAGAACAGCTTGGGCACCGGCGCCACATCAGTATAAACCAAGATCCGGACCAGGGGCTCCTCGAACCTCGCGTCATAATACGCGCCGTACACGTACACACTGCCATTGTCCACCTGCACGAGCTGCCAGCCGCTCGCCGCGTACTGCAAGTCGCTCACACTCGGCAGCTTCATGCAGGAGTGGTCCAGGTATCTCTCCGGCCACACCGCGCGGTGCTGCCAGTAGCGGAAGGGGAGGAGGCGCCCGGAAGAGCTGAAGGGGATGGGGGCGGGAGGGGAGTCTAGAGGAGGGATGTATGTGGTCTGAGGGTTGGAGAGGGACAGCCAGATAAAGATGAAGATGGCAACTGCTGCGACGGCGATGACCAAGCTTCGGCGTTGCTGGATGATGCTCAGAGCTAGCATTGTTGTTGCTGTAAATACGATATTGGACACCATATTGTAGTTATTTTTCTGTTTTTATTTTTTGAAGGCGATTCTTATTAAAAAAACCGGCCAAGAGCGTGTCGGGCCACGCTCAATGTAGGGTTCCGTAGTTTCCCGTCCGTCACAATAAGTGTTCCCACTAAGTTTTAAAAAAGGCTATTTGTTACGTTGACATACTAAGTACGCAGAAATTATTTTGTACGACCTTTTTGTCTTTTTTGTGCAAAAACTGTTCTTTCTATCAAGTTCAAAATAATTTTCCTAGAAAGTCCTTATAAAGTTCTACTTTCCAGATTTTTTTCATATTTTTTAAACCTATGGGTCAAAAGTTAGAGGGGAGGGGGACGCTTTGATTTTTCCTTTTGGAGCGATTATTTCCGATATTATTGACATTATCAAAAACTGATTTTAGTAAACCCCTTTCAATTTTTAAATACCTATCCAACAATATATCACACGTTGGGGTTGAAATTTAAAAAAAAAACACTTTCCACTTTACATATAGGGGGGCTACCCTAATAAATCATTTTTTTCAAATATTTGTTTTACCACTTTACCTAGTGCTAACGGTCACAGAGATTAAGCGAGGACGGACGGACAGACAGGAAAAATGGCGGGAATAGAGTGGTGGGATTGTCCCATATAAAAAAAAAGACAGACATGGCGAAACTATAAGGGTTCCTAGTTGACTACGGAACCCTTAAAAGCTTTGTATTTTGTCGCTTTAGAGCTATTAAAACAAAAACTTCTTCTAAATGTGCCAAATATTTTCCTGAAAAGCGCATAAAATTCGGTTGAGCCAAACTCGAGATAATCGCAAACAAAATATACTTACAAACATACTGAGAACCTCCTGTTTATAAGTCGGTTAGCAAACAAACAAACAATTCATATACTCTTTTCTCTTTTTAATATTTGTATCAGATATCTATATCTATCCATACTAATATTATAAATGAGAAAGTGTGTCTGTCTGTCTGTCTGTATGTATGTTTGTCTTTCTTTCACGGCAAAACGGAGCGACGAAGTGACGTGATTTTTTAAGTGGAGATAGTTGAAGGGATGGAGAGTAACATAGGCTACTTTTTGTCTCTTTCTAACGCGAGCAAATCCGCGGGCAAAAGCTAGTAAATTATAAAGATATCATGCATATTACCCGAACTATCTCAGTTTTTGTCTAGCCAGGCGGTTGTTTGTAACGAAGTGGGCACGGGTCAGATAAAATTAACCATAACGGATTACCGTAATTACGTAATCGGGTTAGATTAAGTAACGGGTTTATTACATTTAAAACTGCTTACCTTCGTAACATCTGGTACAAGACTGTTTTAATAAATGGACATAAAAATAAGCTGAACAAATATTATGATGTTGTGTTTATTTTTTTATTAATAAACAATAAAATTGTTCCTTTTACCTGTTTTTCTTTGTAATTGACATAACAAGGTAATTTAAGTGTATTACTATCATTTTAATAGCGACTTTGTCGGTATAGTTTCGTATTTTTTAGTCCTCCGCAATATTTTTTTTACGGGTGGGAAAACCTCAAATGTTTTCCCGCGCATTGGGCGGGGCGGGAGGCAGTGTCAAACTTTTACTGACTAAAATCCATCCATGTTCCTTCGGTTGCCCTTTATGTACCGGGCCGCGGTAACTATTAGAACTATTTCGCAACCCCGAAAGAATCCTCCGCTGATCTTTTCTGATTAATTTCGTTGCGGGATCCAAGACAGTTGAATCGTTTCTCCGGGACTGTCGAGCTACATTGCTCGGCGCTTTTCTGGCGGACTCCACTGTTGATTCTGGCTTTTAGGAGTTGCAGTGGTTGGGAATGTAATAGTGTGGTGGGATTGTCACAAAAAATAGAATCCGATTGTTTTTAAATGACGACGATACAGTGCGTTGAAGTTTCGCGTGACGGTACAATTTTTACTAAACAGTGATGTCACAACTTCACAAGGCGCCACTCCAACTTTGATGCTCTGTATCTTTATAGTTTGAATAGCTTTTGCCCGCGGCTTCGCTCGCGTTAGAAAGAGACTAAAAGTAGCCTATGTTACTCTCCATCCCTTCAACTATTTCCACTTAAAAAATCACGTCAATTCGTCGCTCCCATGTCGCTCCGTTTTGCCGTGAAAGAAAGGCAAACATACAGACAGACACACTTTCCCATTTATAATATTAGTATGGATAAGCGAAAAAATGTGTCAAGCAAGTGTCAAGTATTTTTGTACGACCTAACAGACGGACTAACAGAATGCCATTGTTCAGTCGTCATCTAATTCCTAAAATATACTATTTCGCTTTTCGTTCGCTTTCCCAAAACAACCACAATTTTACAATACGGCTTTACATACAGAGTTACTTTCGCATTTTTAATATTAGTATGTATTTGACAATAAAAGCAACTACTACAATATGTAACAACACATGTTTTTATTTGTTTTTTAAATGACGTTGAAAAGTTATGGAATGTTTAAAACAATAGCCCTTTCTTTGGTCAAGGTAAAGTAAAGAATATTAGAGACAAGCTGCCCTCCCGGTTACTGCTTTGAAATTTTAATAACATTGAAAAGTGTTTGTAATGTCACGAATATTTATTCAAATGCCTAGATTTGTTAAAGGAATTGTTAAAAAAAGTGTCGCTAGTTTAACAATCTCCGTGATTTTATCAAATCACATAATTGATTGACCAAATCTCTGTTTTTAGCCTATCGCTGCGGCATATATTTAAAGTGAATAGCTGATTTAGACCGCTGCGCTGGGTTTAGAGATATGGAACTCGGAGGGTGTTTTCTTTGTGAAGAGTAGGTAATGGTATTTTGCTCTTGTGGCAAGTTGCTATTGTACCATGTTTCAATTGTCGCATGTTGCTATAATGACATGTTACTACTGTGGCATTCTGCTATTGTGGCATTCTGCTGTTGTGGCATGTTGCTATAGTGACATTTTCTTATTGCGGCATGTAGTTATTGTAGTATTTTGCTATATTGGCATTTTATTATTATGACATTTTGCTAGAATGGCATTTTGCTCTTGTGGCAAGTTCATATTATGGCAATTTGCTTGAGTGTTATTTAGATATTGTGGCTTTTAGCTATTGTGGCATGTTGCTATAATAGCATTATGCTATTATGGCATTTCGCCTCTATGACATTGCTCGAGTGGCATGTTATTACTTTGGCATTTGTTGGTGTAGCATTTTTCCAGAGTGGCATATTGCTATTGTGGCATGTTGCTCTTATCGGCCTTTAAAAGCACTTAAATCGAGTGAAACTGCGGGGCACAGCTAGTAAAACAAATTCATATAAACTTTAAAATATTTATTTAAACCAGATCGGTGTACTCAACTTAAAAATAATAAAGATCTTTAATAAGTATATTATCTATTTATTGCTTTTATTTTTAGGCAATGATAGCTGCAACTGCAATATATCTCATATTTACAAATAATCAGTGTATAGTAAAAACTTAAGCTACATAAAATAATTTATATGGTACAGTTTATTCTGTATAAATGAACCAAGCCACGTTGCCTGGCTTTGTTGCGCCATAACTTTTTCACATTGCGATTTAAAACTGGCCGCTTTAAAAGCTTTAAAGTACACGAAAAATTCTTTCTAATGATATATTAGGTGTATTTTTGGTCTTGCTCAACCCGCTAGGAGATGATTCTACATGAAAACAAACAACTTTTATTATGAACCAACTCTGAAATCTCGAAAAATATATCAGTTGTTTTATACACTGTGGTCGGGAGCATTGAACTTTTGTTAGGAACAGCTGATATCTTTTTAAAATACACCTTGTATATCACATCGTTATTGGTTCTTAGGCCAGCTTCCTTTAACATCCAAAAATGATATAATTAGTTACGAAACTTTACAGGGGTTGGTTTATTTTGACATAACTAACAAATGTAAAAAGGTCTTATTGAGCACCATAATTGAAAATTGCACCGTATTGATAAAAGTCTTGAGATAGTAAAACTTACATTAGTCAGGTAAAAAACATTTATTTTAATGTACATTATATAATATGCATTGAAAAAAATCCGTTTGTTCCGGTCAAACTAAACAATGGCGGCCGCGAGGAAGGAGAAGTGACACGTGACAGTCAACCAACCAATCAGATCGCGCGTAGCGTTTGGTTACTGCTTACTTATTATTTTAAGAGTGAGTTCAGTAAGTTTATCAATTTACGAAAACGTGGACGTAAAATATTACAATTTATCTTCTGTTTAGAATTTTACGTAAGTTTATAAACTTCCTAGTAGATTGATAAACTTACGGATCTTGTTATTTTCCGGAGACATATACATCGATTAAAATCCTCCAGTTAATAAAAATGAGATAGCTACGCAAAAGTCAGTGAAATTGATTCCTTTGTGCACCGAATTATGTACATAAGTTTAAATTTTTTATTCACATGAATAAACACCTCCTAAAATAACAGACTTTATATACCTACCAACTTATATAAAATTTCAGTATCATTGCTTGAGATTACATAAAAAAACTTAAATAAGACTTAAAAATAGGAAATGGCTCATTTATTTATATTTAAATGCTTATATTTTAAGGATCAATTTTACCAAATTATTATACCTAGACCTAGTATAAATGGTTCTCTATTATATTAAAATTGTCACCATGACAGTTTTGTGTCGATAAACTGTCTAAAATTGATATTTTATTGTCTTAAAGGTCATAGCTCATTACAGCCACCCGGCAGCCACTCCGCACCGACTCGCCTTATATATAACCGAGGCGATCCGGTGACGCTACGGAGTTGATATAGTGAGCGCATGCCCATACAAGTCCATATAAAGAATACTAGCCGCAGGAGGCGAGGCGGTGCGGAGTGGGTGCCGGGTGGCTGTAATGAGCAATGGCCTTTACACTAGGTACAAAAATCTGATGAAATTCACCCTAAGGGTCAACTCACACCGAAAGAGCGGCAAAGGGCAGTGAAACGCGGAGTCCCGCGCTCCGTTTATAAAATTCGCCGGAATTCCCGCGGCGTCGCGGGAATCCCGAGCGACTCGTTCGAGTTTCTCATGCGATAGTAAGTTAAAGTTAAAACTCATATGACACTGAAATTGCGCTCCGTTTCGCTTCCCTTCGCCGCTCTTTCGGTGTGAGTTGACCCTAAGAGATTCAGCTGAACTCCAAATTAGGGACTACGCACATTTATTCAAGTTTATTCAGGTTTATTCAGGTCTATTCAGGATTATTCAGGTTTATTCAGGTTTTCCTATAGAAAATCGTTTTCTATGGACATAAGCTGAATAAAGCTGAAAAATGTTACTTAGACCCTTAGGATTTAATTTACAAATATAGCTGCCAATTTTATAAAAGCAGCACTTGATATTATAGCTACACAGTTTGAAATAGCTTTTCCATTATTGGTCGTGCAAAAATACCTTGACTTTTTTAGTCGTTTACAAATAGGTTGACAGTGACACTTTTTAGTCGTTTACAAATAGGTTGACACTTTTAAGTCGTTCAAAAATACCTTGACACTCTTAGGACCGCTACAAATAGCTTGACATTTAATCGTTTAAAAATAGTTTCCCAATTTATGGTTCGTTCAAGAACAGGTCATTACTTTTGCCTGTTAAAAATAGTTTGTCAATTTTTGCTCATCAAACATTGCTTAACACTTTTTATTAATAAACTATTTTTCTTTCTTTCTATTAGCCCATCAAAAATAATTTGGTCACTTTATATCGATCAATACCTACACTTAATAAAAAAAAAACTCGACAATTTATCGTACAACAATAGCTAGACAGATTTGACTCATCAAAATAACTTTTGCAATTAATCGCTAAAAAAGTTTGCCACAAATTGGCCTATTCAAAAAATATCTTAATATTTTTAACGCGTGGAAAATTTTTAACTTTAGTCGTCAAAAACAGCTCACTTTGTTTAGTACCTAATCCAAAAATAACTTGTCACTTATTGGTGCTGATTTTCTTATTCACAAACTAACGTAAAATTAAGTTAAGTGCATCTTTCTCTTTCCATTTAATTAAGAAAAGGACAGAAGATAAAATATTAGTAAAGTCCTGTCAAATTTAGACACTCCATAGATAATTTAGACGCGATTTAAAAACATGGCGTCTAAATATACGTCAATTTTCTTCAGGCGCTGTCTAATTTGACAGGATTAAACTAAAATGTATCTTCTGTCCTTTTCTTTATGAAATGGAAAGGAAAGATGCATTTAACTTAAATTTTGTTAAGTTTGTGAACAAGAGAATCAGCACCAATAGCCTTACAACTTGCTTAACACTTTTAGATCGTTCAAAAATATTACATTTTGACTTAAAAACAACACAAGTCAAAAATCGTTCTAAAAGCAGCTTAACACTTTTTGGCCTGTCAAAATTATAGACACCAGACTTTAAATACACAACATATGTGTTTACACAACATCTTTATCAACAACTGCTATATTAACCAATTTTCCGTCACTATTTAACTGAACGTCTAACCCACTCTTAACCGTTTTTTCCCCCGCCTGCTTAAAAACTTCAGGCCAGACCAACTTCTTATTATTCCGCAGCGGTAACGCCTTCTGAAGTTTCTCAGAAAACCTAGAATCGTCCCATTTCAAAAAGGTATTCATCTTCATATGAGCTTTTAATTCCTCCGATAATTTCTCATGTGTAGTTACGTCTTCTAATAAAATAAGTACTATTCTATTTTTCCCTTCTTTCATGGCCAAATTATGAGCGGCCCGAAATTCCATATTCGCGTACGCTGAATCTAAAAAGTTATTTGATAGCAAAATGATCGTTTTTCGCGATTTTTCCACCGACCTATTAATCTGATCGGGGATGAAATCACCGACGAACCAGTCTCTATAATGGACGCACGTTTTTAACCCAAATTCGTTTTCTAACTTCGGCATTAGTTTATCAATGTATTTCTTGTCTTTATGAGCGTATGAGACAAAAACATCATATTCTTTATCATCTGGATCGTCGACAAAACAGCACGGGCATAACCCTTTAACTATTATAAAGGCGAGAATTTCATGCGAATTCCTATAAATTACAGTTCCTATAACAGCTACGAGTAACACCAGTATTAAGAAAGTAACTCCAGCCGCGATTGCGGCTCTCAAAGTATTGCAGAGCTCTGAAGGATCCATTGTAATAAGCCGCTTATCTCCACAGCGAATTGATTTTAAATCCTTTACAATAGAACTCGCTTTTAATTGAGCTAGTTCTTCAGAATGCCAGCAGTCACATTCAAATGGATTGTTGGATAAATACAAAGTCGTGTTAAAGTTTAAAAACTCTATAGGAATTTTTCTCAGTTTATTATTCGATAGATCTAAAGCTTTGACGGTTTCTGAAGGAGAAAACGGTATTTCGTGTAAATTGATGTTGGTTAAATTTAGCAATTTTAGATTTAGATTCTCTAAACTTTGAGGGGCGGTCCCTAGTTTTAAAGATAGGTGTTTTAGACTGAAATTTTCTGGATTAGGTAGTTCTGGGGGGAGAGTATCACAGTCATATGTGAGGCTGGATGTAGCTGGCCTAATTTCACAAGAAGAGCAAGATTTAAAGCAATGTTCGGGAGGAACATCACAGTTCAAATCATTAGTAGGGACATTTTTAAACAATTTTCCGTTTAACTTCGCCGGAGACGCGCATTTCGCTTCATCTAAAACGAATGTAGGTTCGGCAGTAATAGGTTTTAATCCAGTCATCCTTAACGCGAGGTTGTAGAGTCCACAGTCGCATAGCAAAGGGTTGTCGTCGAGTAGGATGGAGTTGGGTGATTCTTTATAAAGAGGGTTTTCTTTAGAGATGGTTGCGCTGTATAACATGATTGAAGATATGTTGTTGTTTCGTAAATCGACCTTGATGTTGCTGCTTAGGAACTGGCAGTCTAATCCCTGTAAAAAAGAAAACAAATAAATAAGCCATCAGAGGGCCTAGACAAGTGGCATTGTAGAATAGAAAACGAAAACGAATAGATTGTCAAATGTATGGAATTGACATAAGCTTTTGCTAAACAATTTGACATCTCCATACATTTGACAATCTATTCGTTTTCGCTATCTATTCTACAATGCCACTTGTCTAGGGGGCAGATCCTAACTAGACAGCCTATACTATGGTATCCTTGATTAAGGTAGTGTAGGTACACAAAAAAGGTCTAAAAAAAGTACAGATAATAAAAAAAAATTACTAATAATACTAATCATGAAGTAATAAGTAAGTACACACATCAAAAGTGTCTAGGGATATTTTAATTAAACCTAAATAACTAAAATTCTAATAACTTTTTGTTAAGACACCTACACTTTAAAATAAACCTTGTTTAATTGCCTATCTAATCTGATAATAAACTTTTAGATAAAGTTAAATTAAAAAAAAAACTTAGAAGAAGAGGAAAAACTCAACAAAATTTCAATTTAACTTTATTTTTGAAATTTCAAAACCTAAACAACAAAACAATTTTATTTTTATAAAAATTGTTGAAAACTTAAAATTAATAATTCGTGGATCCACCTAAGACTCTCCTGACACATCTGGAGCGGTTCTGCATACTCAAAACAAGGGTGTCAATATCCTGTTGTGGAGTACTGTCCCAAATCCTGCTAAGATGCAAGAAAAGCTGGTTTTGATGCACAATATCAACAGGGAAATTCCTACGAGCTCTTCTCTGAAGCATATTCCAGGCATGCTCAATAGGATTTAAGTCAGGGGATTGTGCAGGCCGGTCTAAAGCTTGGATAACATGCTGTTGTAACCAACTTGTAACGATACGCGCCGTATGTGGACGGGCATTGTCGTGCATTAGCTGGAAATTTTGTCCCATTTGCTGTTTGTGGGGCAAGATTACAGGCTCTAGCACCTCATCTCGGTATTTTCGAGCAGTCATATTGCCTTGTATCCAAACGAGGTCCGTTCTACCGCCGAGACGAATTCCTGCCCAAACCATAATCGTGCCACCTTAATATGCATGAACTTGTTGTGGGTGCTGCAGTCGATTCCAACGTCCAGGTTTTCTCCAAACGCGTACTCTTCGCGAATCAGGATGAAATCCAAACCTAGATTCATCAGTGAAAAGCACAAGTGACCATTGAGAATGGTTCCAGTTTTCGTGTGCAATAGCCCATTGTAATCTTCTTCCTCGATTACCTCTCCTTAGTGCTGATACCCAAAATGGCCTACGAGCACGTAGATTGACTTCATGCAGTCGCCTTCTCAAAGTTTGACCGCTTACCAGCAAACCATACTCTCTCTGTAGCCTTTGAACCAATTGCATCGCCGCTGCATTTAGTTGACTTCGTGCAGCATTTACTATGAATCGGTCCTGTACATGTGTTGTAATGCGTTGAGGTCCTCGGTGCCGTTCCACCACTTCCTCCGTGACACGATAACATGACCAAAGCCTGGATATAACGCTCTGACTGGTCTTCATGGCTTCAGAAACGGCAATTATGGGACAGTATTCCACAACAGGATATTGACACCCTTGTTTTGAGTATGCAGAACCGCTGCAGATGTGTCAGGAGAGTCTTAGGCTAATCCACGGATTATTAATTTTAAGTTTTCAAGAATTTTTATAAAAATAATTGTTGTTTTGTTTAAGTTTTGATGTTTCAAAAATAAAGTTAAGATTGAAATTTTGTTTGAGTTTTTCCTCTTCTTCTAAGTTTTTTTTAAATTTAACTTTATCTAAAAGTTTATTATCAGATTAAATAGTCTATTAAACAAGGTTTATTTTAATGTGTACATGTTTTAACAAAAAGTTAATAGAATTTTAGTAATTTAGGTTTAATTGAAATATCCCTAGACACTTTTGATGTGTGTATAATAGTTGTATTGTGTGGTAAAATAAATATATAAAAAAGTTTTATGTGACCAAACCAAGTCAGAGTTTTACAAACCCAGGTTGGGAATCACAAAAAAACTTTTTCCATGCATTTTTTTTTACTGTTTAGTGTCAATGGATCCGATCAAACATTTTTCTATATAATTATAATATTGGACCAATCATCCAATGAATTTGTTTAATTAATCTTTCGAACACACGTGATATGAGACACAATAAAAAGACAATAGCAGCGCGACAGCCGGCTGTCGCTCGCAAGTACACATAGAAATTAAAAAGTAAAATAAACAAAAAGTAATACTCACGTCCAGAAAAGTAAAGTTATTCCCATAGAGGTCCAAATTCACCAATTTAGTGAGCACCATACGCCAATCGTAGAACATAGTGTTAATCTCATTGCCACTTAAATATAAGTTTTTTAACTCCACCAATGTATTGAAGGGAGAATATTCGTCAAAGTTAGAATATCCATTGGGGTCCTTTAAGGTCAATTTGTTAGATTTCAATGATATTGTTCTAAGGCCTATTGCTCCTTGGAACGCTAGGGGACTTATGTGGGTCAATATATTGTCATCTATTGTCACTTTGTTTAGGTTTCGGAGGCCGGAGAATAAGAAGCTGAAAAAGAAAGAATTTTATTGCAATTATTATGTAAATAAATAAATATCAAAATTCAAGGCATTTATTTCACTTAGACCATTTATAGGCACTTATGAATTGTCAAAGAGTCGGTCGGTCAGTCAGAAAAGTGACGCTAATTGCCTGTTCCAAAACGTAGATCTCTATTTTATTTATTTTATTTTATTAGGAAAACTTACAGCTAATAACAGAAAATAAAAAAAAAACAGATGGAGAAGAACAGACAAAAAACTCCACGGACACTTTTAAAAAAATCATGTTTTGCAAAATCTTAGTTACATTAATTTTGGCGCTTCTGTATGTGAAAACAATGTAAGTAAATAACAAAAAAAAAACATTTAACGATTTAAAAATAATTAAAAAATAAAAAAGTCATGGCATATATCTTAGGACAAATCACACACGATCATCTGATTCCAAACTATACAACTACAATGCAAAACTGTTATACATACTTTTATCAATTTGAACACATACCTAATTATTATAAATACACCCAGAGACAGAAAATAAAAAAAGTGGCATCATGCTAATGTAGCATTTTGCTAGTGTCACATTTTGCTAGAGTGGCATTTTACTAGAGTGGCATGTTGCTAGAGTGGCATGATGCTAGAGTGGCTGGCATATTGGTGTGGTGGTGGTGTAATTTTGCTAGAGTGACATTTTGCTGGTGGGTGTGGCATTTTGCTAGTGTGGTATTTTGCTAGTGTAGCATTTTGCTAGTGTGACGTAATGCTAGTGGGACATTTTGCTAGAGTGGCAATTTGCAAGTTTGGCATTTTGCAAGTGTGGCATTTTACTACAGCGGCATTTTGCAAGTGTGGCATTTTACTACAGTGGCATTTTGCAAGTGTGGCATTTTACTAGAGTGGCATTTTGTAAGTGAGGCATTTTACTACAGTGGCAATTTGCTAGTCTGGCATATTAAAAAAGACAATTTGCATCCATATGTGATTTTGAAAATGTAGCATTCCGCGTCTAATCCAAACATGGAACAAGCAAGTCACTTTAAACATTTTTAACCCAAATTCTAGCAAACAAACAAAAAAATACTCACTCAGGCAGCACCTCCAAATCATTTCTATTCAGATTCAAACTCTTTAACTGCTTCAAAGGCGACAATATTCCCTGAGGCAGACTAGCGATCCTATTGCGACTCAAATCCAAGCTCTCCAATTTTTTAAACTCTTTGAAAAAACCAGGCGGAAGTGACGTAATCTTGTTGCCAGCGAAACTTATGGTCAATAGTTCTTCACATCCGGTTAAAAGATTTTCGGGAAGGTTGGCGCCTGAATTCTCTATGGTCAGGGTTTTCAATGATGTGAGGTTCACGAAGGTATGTGGGTGTAGTTTTAGCGGGACGATGTTGTAGTGAATTTTTATCTGAAAGAAGAAATAAATAAATTGGACAACTTGTATACGGTCATCTGATCCCGAAGAAGGCAGCTTGTACTATGGTATCCAGACAACTGATAAACATACTTAATTTTTGTACACGGTTAATTTTTGTTCAAGCGAAACCTGAATATGATTTGTTCTAAATAAGAAACTGAATCCATTACAGTCATCCATGTAATATTTTGACCTATTTTTTTGTAATTTAAAGTCACAAAGCGGCTAAGTACCGCAATCATACGTCCAACGCTTGTCAAGTTTATATCCTTGAGCGCAATGGTGTTTTCCGATGGACAACCAGGGGCCTTAGGCTGCTATTACAATCGTGTCTCAATCATCGATCACGATGGTCGATTTTTGACGTGTAACGTCAAACTTTTGACATTTTTCCTATACAAAAACTGTCAAAGTTGTCAAATATCCGGCCGACGACTGGTCATTGAGACACGATTTTTTTTTTTTTTTTTATCCTGGGACATCTTACACACGGCCATCTGATCCCAAGCTAAGCAGAGCTTGTGTTATGGCAATCAGACGACTGATATACATACTTATATAATTTTAAATACATACATATTATAGATAAATAACACCCAGACACAGAACAAACATTGATGCTCATCACACAAAGATTGTCCTGGGTGGGAATCGAACCCACGACCTCTGGCTTAGCAGTCAGGGTTACTGAACACTAGACCAACAGGCCCGATTGTAATAGCAGACTAGGGCCCCTTACTACTAGCTGTTAGCTTACTAGTATTTATTTACTTTATTTCTATATTTTACGTGGGCAACATTTGAACCAAAGTATTTAAAAATTAAAAATAAATTGTCACTTTTGAAGGGGGTCGTAACAAGCTTATAAGTTCGTGATTTTTGATGATACAGCTTTGAAATTTTGTACACAGATTCTTTACATGAAAATAATAGACACAGGTTTCGCATAAACTACGAGTAAAGTTGTATAATTTATAAATTCATACATATTATAGATAAATTACACCCAGACACAGAACAAACAATCATGCTCATCACACAAAGTTTGTCCTGGGTGGGACAGTTACAATAATAGGCTGATATTATTATTGACCACACAAAAAAATATGTATAAGACGAGTATATACTTACATTTTCAAGTAACGTCAAATTAGTAAATAAACCAGGCGGTAACTCTTTCAGCTCATTTCTGAACATCGTAAATGACGTTAATTTGTGGAGGTGGGTCAACGACCCCGCCGCCATCTTGGATATGTGACTGGTCTCCAATGGTAACATTTGAAGGGAATCCAGACCTGAAAAATACAATAAATGCGTTTATTTTGTGATGAATTTTCAGTGTTATTACATGTATATGTCACCGGAAAATAACAAGATCCATAAGTTTATCAATCTACTAGGAAGTTTATAAACTTTCGTAAGATTCTAAACGGGAGATAAATTGTAATATTTTACGTCCACATTTTCGTAAATTTATCAATTTCCGACGTCTTACGGTAAATTTATAAACTAACTAAATATCTATTCGTAAGATTTTAAATGGTTCGACCAATCACAGAAACTCTTTTAAATATACGCATCTTTGAAATACGTAAAATAACACACTGCTCTCTGATTGGTCAATGTTCATAGTCCAAAGTAGTTGTGTCCAAAGACTTTGGTATAATCAGACTTGACAAACTATAATTTGGAAGCAACAATGCCTGGTTCCTCTCTGGCACGGATGTAGTGAGTTGAGTTTGAACTGGATAAGTATTTTTTTTAATTCTTATTTACGCATATCAATAAGCGTGATAAATAAGTAATGAAGCCATTCCAAGGGTTTTTTATAATTTTATCTAATTATATTTTCAGAACAATACTTAATCATTTAAAATTACTTTACCTACAAAATAAATACTTGTTCCTTATTTCTTGAACATTCATTTCGCTAGTCACTACCTCGTATTTGCCTACTTTCATTCTAGCAGCATTCATTAAAGGTTTTGTACAAATATCTCGAAAACATTTAAAATTAAAATATATTGTAAAAACAAATAAACTTAAAAAAACCTTTTTCCGTCGGTATGACGTTTTTACGACTTAGAAGTATCTGTTAAAATAATTCGTGTATGAATAGACACACCTCCAAAGGGGGGGGGGGGGGTTCCAGGGTCAAAGCCAACCTCACCTGCACGTGGTACACCCTGCTGATTCACTGACGAGGTTCTGACGAACCAGGTCTCTTCACAAGGAGGAGACCATCGCAGTCATATTGCATATAATTATGTTTGTTATAGCGCTGAAAACCAGCGTCGTGGACTCATGCCTATGTATGGGTCACGGCATTATGCTGAGCGCTAGCCGTTTCACGCAGTATAAACTTATATACTACAACCTTAAAACTAAATACAGCTAAGTAGCGTCACACTTAGCTGTATTTAGTTTTAAGGTTGTAGTATATAAGTTTTTTATTTGTAGCGCACATTGCGCGAATTAATTGTCTTTCTTTCTTTCTTCTTTCTTATAAATCTTTCTTCGTTTGAGATATTGTAAAATAAACATGGTCGTGGCAAAATTGTGGTGTGTTTTCCACGAATGCCATTAATAAAGAGTTGAAGTCGAAGTCACACCTCCAATCAATGATATTTTAAGTAAAAAAGACGTAGATAGGTTACCCAAACGAAATTCTATCTTCAAAAACGGCACACTAACGCACACATACATTACACGTCAAAGTAGGATGACATAATTGAAGTAGTGCGAGTGAAAAAGAGATAAACGTCAAATGTCAACGCAATACTCAGTATCATGTTTGCCAATTGGCAAACTTTTAATGTGCTACTTTTTGACTGCATATAACCTATCTACGCTTTTTTACTTAAAATATCATTGCCTCCAATAGTTTACACCTTGTATAAAAAAAAATCACAACCCACCTCTGAAAGAATTTTCGCCAATTTCACTGATGTTGTTTCCCCATATATTTAAAGTCGTCAATTTCGACAACCCTTTGAAGGCATCCTGAGGAATTTCACCATTAAGTAGTCCATCAGATAGTTCAAGATACTCCAACTGTGTTGCATTCTCAAAATCGTTACTCTTTAGAGTAATTTGGGATCCTTGAGACCCCGTGATTCTCAACCGTCGAAGAGTTGGGAGCGCTTGTATGATGGAGACTGGGATGGTCTTTTCGGGCCCTGAAATGGTAATTTTTCTTTAAAATACAATGTCTGTGAAACATAAATATCGTAGGACAACTAACAGAGGCAAAATAGAAAATTATAATTTAATCGCAAACTAGGTACCTATAGCCTGTGTTGTGGAAACCAGACAACTGATATACATACTTATATATTTATAAATACATACATATTATAGATAAATTACACCCAGACACAGTACAAACAATCATGCTTATCACATAAAGTTTGCCCTCGGTGGTAATCGAACTTACAATCTCCGGGTTAGCAGTCAGGGTCACTGATCACTGAACCAGGCCCGTAAAATTACACCCAGGCACAAAACTAACAATCATGTCCATCAGACAAAGTTTCTTCTGGGTATCGGTAATCAAACCCACGATTTTCGGCTTAGCACTAACCATGTAATTCCTTATAACTACAACTTTTGAAAGCCAGAATCAACAGTGGAGTCCGCCAGAAAAACGCCGAGCAATGAAACTCGACGAGTCCCGGAGAAACGATTCAACTGTCTTGGATCCCGCAACGAAATTAATCAGAAAAGAATTGCGGAGGAGTAAGAAAATCATAATTTCCACTTCCCTCTCTATCAAGCAGGAGACAGAACAGAACTAGGCTGATAGGCACAAAGGGGCGATTAGAACTGGGGGAAGCCCAGGTGGAGCACCACGTATTAAAATTAACTATCGTAAATAAATAAATAAATATCTTGGGACAATTCACACACGGCCATCTGATCCCAAGCTAAGCAGAGCTTGTGTTATGGTAATCAGACAACTGATACACATACTTATATAATTTATAAATACATACATATTATAGATAAATAACACCCAGACACAGAACAAACAATTCTGCTCATCACACAAAGTTTGTCACTGACCACTAGACCAACAGGCCCGTCAAATTGTCAAATTGTCTTTCTATTGTATCTTGAATCACGTGTGTTAGAAGATCTAAAGCCTAGCTTGAGCACCAGTCTTCGACAGTAAACGTAAATACTCTGTGCTCCAAATATACGCTAAATGTTTGTAATATTTATTGTGATGATAAATACATTATTATCTATATATATAAAAATGAAACCCGTTTTCCGTTGTCACTACATGGCATGAAAACGGCTTGACCGATTTGGCTGTTATTTTTTTAAATGTTCGTTGTAGTTCAAGGATGGTTTATACGGCGAAAAAAAACGAATAATTGTCGGGAAAGCCCTAAAAACAGCCCTTTTCTTTTTCCCATACAAACGTTTTCTAACTAAAACGTAGAGTCAATTTGAGCTTTAACACCATACCATAAAGTTGTTGTTAGTCGAGAGGTTTCGGGAAGCCAAAACAATTGAGTGGCGTTAGTATCGTATCGTCGTCAAACACGAATTATCTGACGTAAAATGTCACTTGAAATGTAAAGGAACGTCTCTTTGATGTGGTAGTAGGTAGGTAGTGGGTAGGTAGTAGGTAGGTAGTGGGTAGGTAGTAGTTAGGTAATAGTGGGTAGGTAGTGGGTAGGCAGTGGGTAGGCAGTGGGTAGGCAGTGGGTAGGGAGTGGGTAGGCAGTGGGTAGGCAGTGGGTAGGTAGTGGGTAGGCAGTGGGTAGGCAGTGGGTAGGTAGTGGGTAGGCAGTGGGTAGGCAGTGGGTAGGCAGTGGGTAGGCAGTGGGTAGGCAGTGGGTAGGCAGTGGGTAGGCAGTGGGTAGGCAGTGGGTAGGTAGTGGGTAGGTAGTCGGTAGGTAGTATGTCAATTCGAATTCAATATTCATAGTTGACAGGACAACGTCTGTCGGGTCAGCTAGTATTATTATAAACGAGCACCGCTTACCTCTAACGATCCTGATATCAGTAACATCTCCCAGCCCAGCGACATGCTGACCCTCCAACGGCGCAACCCCATCAGTCACGATCAGGTAGCCCACTGAAGGCGTCTTCAGGACCTCGTTGAGGCAGGGTATGATGGTGGGGGAGCAGCCTGAGATGCCCACGGATGAGAGGGGCTGGTCATTTCCTAAGTTGATGGTGGGCAGGTCTGCGCATGTGAAGTTTGTGCCCTGAAAAATGAGATGAAAATTAATTAAAAAAAAAATCAAAGCATTTATATCACTTAGACCATTTACAGGTACTTATGAATTGTCAAAGAGTCGGTCGGTTAGTCAGAAAAGAAAGGTGAAGCTAATTGCCTGTTCCAAAACGTAGATCTCTATGGAGAAGAACAGGCAAGAAACTCCTCTTAACTCTTTTTAAAAAAATCATGTTTTACAAAATCTTGGTTACATTTTTCTTTTTGTTGCTTCTACATGTGAAAACAATGTGTGTGTAACAAAATAATAAACAAATACAAAATTAAATAAAAAGTCATGGCAGTTAAGAGATGATAATATAATAATTTTAAAAACCATCGCTTCGCAGTTTTTTAGATTACGGCTTTAGATGATATTGATATTATCGAAACGGCAGACCAATTATCATAAAACATATCTATCTAAGGACCATTGCTAGAACCTACTTTCAAATAAAAAAGCGGCCTCCAAGCGGCGCGGCGGTTCAGGAGTTTAGGCCTTACTCGAGAAACGCAAATAAGGCCAAATCTAGACTTAATGCAATAGAATGAACATATTCATTACGGAATCCTATTCTATGCGTGACCTGAAACGCAATTGGCCATATTTATTTTACCTTATTTATTACATAATGGGAGACTTACAGCTTAAAAAACTTAATAAACAGAAGCTATAGCAGAAAGCCAATATCAAATCTTCACGTGTAGACAGATTGGAAAACGTCATTAACGAATTTGCAAAAAAAACTTCAATTTACACCACTCACCTCACAAAAAACATTAACATATTCATTGTTCATAGCATTGAACCGCACGGTATCTACTCCTGCAGTGCAAGAGTACTCCAGCTCGTCCGCCGAGGTGCAGTTACATCGTTCTGGGCAGTACAGCTTGTTGCCTCCTGCCAGGGTGACTGCTACGCTGACTGACAGCGCGGCTAGGAGCAGGCGCATGGTGTCAGCTTGGGGTGGACATCACTGAAAAAGAAATAGATGGTTATTTAAGTTTTAATCACAATAGAAAGACATTAGTCAATAGTCAAACCATTTATGTTCATTAGGCCAAAAAGGCACATTGAAACGTCATTTACAAAAGTGATTAATTCTATTTGCCCATTCCAAAATGTAGTTTCGTATGGAGAAGAATGGGCAAGAAACTCCATACCTACTCTTTTAAAATAATCGTGTTACTAAAGCTTTTTTTTACATGGTTAAATGTGAATTAGAATGAATATACCTAATCCAAAAACCATTTCCGTCAAAAATTACATGTACTTATATTATAATAAAAAAGCAACTACGAATTTATTATATATTAGTGTAGCTGATTCTCTTGTTCACAGACTTAACTAAATTTAAGTTAAATGCATCTTTCTCTTTCCATTTCTTAAAGAAAAGGACAGAAGATACATTTTAGTTTAATCCTGTCAAATTAGTTAGACAGCGCCTGAAGAACATAATCAATAGCAATGGCAATGTTTTTAATCGCTTCTAAATTATCTATGGAGTGTCTAAATTTGACAGGACTCAACTAATATTTTATCTTCTGTCCTTTTCTAAATGAAATGGAAAGAGATAGTTCGTGAATAAGAGAATCGGCACCAACAGCAGTCCGACAGCCGACTGTCGGTTGGACGTTGAAAGGTTAAGTCGTTGTTGGTAAGTTGTTGGACGTCGTGATGGCCCATTGGATAAGACGCCCACCTCTCGTGTGGGTTAGTAGTAGAATCCGGGCAAGTATCAAATCAATGTGACTTTTTCAGTTCATACCTATGTACTTTCTAAAGTTTATCTTCACTGACATCTCGTGCCTCGGTGCGCACGTAAAGTCGTTGGTCCCGGTTGTCTTTCGTAGAACTTTGACAGTCGTCGTGGTTACCCACTCTTTAGAAAGAACACACACTGCAAGTTTCACGTCTCCAGAACCAACGGTTTGGACTGTGCGTTGATATATCAACAGTGACCTAGGCGTAGACGTCGGGAGTCGCAAGACGACTACCGGCCACCGTAGGCGCGGTTCTGCGGACGGCGAGCGATGGGTAGCTCGCCGCCCAGCTAGGACCGCGTCGACGGCGCGTTAGTGTTTCACGCGCGCCTCAAAGAGAAGTCAGCACGGGAAGCGGCCCAACAGGGCTAACGCCTGCCGGGGTTGCGGAAAATTTACCAAAAAAAAATATATCAACAGTCAGTCAGTCAATTTACCATTTTAAATACAAGATTAAGTAGAGTTCAGATTTCAAAATATTCTTCACGTTTTTCAGACGCTTGTATACTTTACGAAATCGCTATAAATATTTTGTTTACGTTGGCACGGAATGTTCCAGAGAAAATGCGTTTCTTCTTTTATTATTATTATACTCGTAAAGTAACCAAAAGTATTTTATGTGCTTCTAAATAAAACTGTCGAAAGAATGGATCATCATATTTTATTATGAATCAACATTCGTTCTAAAATTATGATGAGCATAAACAAGAAATATTGTAAGGGTGATTGTGCACTACAAGGAATTTTATTGTCCAAACATCCGATTTTTTTACTGTCCGAAGTGGCAAGAAAAAAAGGATGATTGGCTTGTGCACTTGCCCGTCTTTACTCGGATGATACGCCTCAGTTTAGGGTAGCTCTGTCTTTGAAACTACACGCCACGCACGCGAAATTACTCTGAAATAAAAACCGTTCCGGAATGGGGAGTAAAATGTCGGACATTATGGCGTGCCATATCGGACCGTAAAAAGTCGGACTGCCGGACAGTAATATTCCTTGTAGTGCACAATCGCCTTAAGATGTTTGTTTGACGGGCCTGTTGGTCTAGTGGTTGTGACCCTGACTGCTGCCAGAGGTCGTGGTGACTCCCACCCAGGACTAACTTTGTGTGTGCAGCATGATTGTTTGTTCTGTGTCTGGGTATATTTATCTACTAGCGTTTGCCCGCGGCTTCGCTCGCGTTAAAAAGAGACAAAAAGTAGCCTATGTTACTCTCCATCCCTTCAACTATCTCCACTTAAAAAATCACGTCAATTCGTGGCTCCGTTTTGCCGTCAAAGAAAGACAGACAGACAGACAGACAGACTTTCCCATTTATAATATTAGTATGGATTAGCTTTTACCCGTGACTTCGTCCGCGTGGTTTAATAGTTCCCGTTCCCGGGGGATATCCGGCATGAAAACCATCCTATGTCCTTTCTCGGGTCCCATATGTCTTTACCAAATTTCATTCAAATCGGTGCAGTGGTTTAGGCGTGAAGAAGAGACAGACAGAGTTACTTTCGCATTTATAATATTAGTACGGATATATGTTTTCAATTATATAAGTATGTTTATCAGTTGTCTGGTTCCTTTAGTACAAGCTCTGCTTAGTTTGGAATCACATGACCGGGTGTGAGTTGTCCAAGGATATTTATTTTATTTTTTATTTTATTTCACGCGAAAACTTTTATATCGAACCCCGCTTTGGCATTTTAGATGTATATCTATGATGTTTAAGATAAACTATACCCCCTTCACGACATTTTAAATTTAATTGTTCAGCTGTCAAAATGCAGTGACGTCATAATATTAGTAACAGATGCGTCAATTTCCTCTTATTTGCTAGGACACAACTTCGTTATCACGTTATCAGTGATAAAGCTGACTTGTGTGTTTAATTCGTCACTCGAATTTCTTAGTTGTGCTTACACAGCAGTTACTTTTTCTGCAACATCGTTTTAGTTACTTTTTATATAAAAATCCAATAAAAGAAAATCATAAAACCCAACAATAAAGTAAAGGTGTATAAACTTTACTCAAACAGACTCGTGTAAGCCTTACTTCACGGGATTAATAGTAGATTGTGTTACAAGGGCGCAAAGTAATATTTTTACGGCGAGGGCGTTTTTTGAATCCAGAGCGAAGTGAGGGATTCTAGAGTATAGAATCCCGAACGTAGCGAGGGATTCAAAGTACGTCGCCCGAGCCAAAAATATATTTTGCGCCCGAGTGATACACTCTACTTTTCATCACCCCCTATGAGAAAATAAAAGGTGCTTCATACTTTATTGTAAAATTATTATTGTAGCTGCTATTATTATCATAGCTTGATAATAATAGCAGCTACATTAATAATTTGCTGCAAAACAATCCGTGAAATTTTTTACGAGAACTCGGGCTGTAGTTTACGCGTTTTATTGCTAATTAAGTTTTTTTTTATTCAGCCGTGGCGTGACTATGGTATTGGCCGTCGTACCAGCCATTCATTATTTGCGTTCAAATCTTTGGCGCTGCTGAGCATTAAGGCGTTCCAATTTTTAGGCGCACTTATAACATGCAAAGACGCTCCAAATTCAAAAAGTGCGATTAAACTTTACTTTTAGGCGCACTTTTTGAATTTGGAGCGTCATTATTGCCCGCTGAAAGTTTCTTATAGAAAACACCAACTTTGGGCGTACTTAAAGGGGAACAAAGTCGTCTTTTTCGAATAGGTGGGATGAAAAAATATTTACACTGCCCAGCATCTACATTTATGAAACAGCTCTATTTATTAACCGACATAAAAAAAGTAGGTTCTCAGTTCGACCTGTATGTATGTATGTTTGTCCGCGATTATCTTGCGTTTGGCTTAACCGATTTTGATGCGGTTTTCTGAAAAGTGTTCGTTACATTCTGGGGAATATTATAATAATAAATTGGATATCTCGTGACGTTGCCCGCATGAATCCGTTTATAGTATTATAAGATATATTACATTATATTATTTAGATTATAAGTAGTTTTATATTTTTTTGAAAGTTACTGTTATTTGACGGGCCTGTTGGTGTAGTGGTTAGTAGCCCTGACTGCTAAGCCGGAGGTCGTGGGTTCGATTCCCACCCAGAACAAACTTTGTGTGATGAGCATGATTGTTTGTTCTGTGTCTGGGTGTAATTTATCTATAATATGTATGTATTTAGGAAGTATATAAGTATGTGTATCAGTTGTCTGGTTACCATAACACAAGCTCTTAGCAGAGCTTAACTTGGGATCAGATAACCGTGTGTGAGTTGTCCCAGTATATTTATTTATTTATTACTAGCTGCTGCCCGCGACGTTGTCTGCGTGAAGGCTTCAGCTCCGCCACCGTAGGTGATAGCGTGATAATATGTAGCTTATAATTATGTTGACCTGACCTCTTAGTAATATTAATGCAAAATTTTAAGTAAATCCATGCAGTCCTTTTAGAGATTAGCCTAGACATACATACAGACAAACAAACAACAAAAGATATTTAACGTTCTCTCAAATTTAAACGGTTGGTTCGAAAAAAAAAACATTATGGTAGTCCTTGGATTGAACCTTAAAAGAAAACTAAGTATAACGGCTCAGATGAAATCGTTGTTAAATTGTTAATGCGATGTGTTTCGTTATGGAATCCTAGTCTGACACGCGCTTGACCAATTTTTTCTACATTCCACGATATAAAAAAATATTAACGATTGTGAATTGTTACAAAACTTCTCTGTAAACTACGTTTGTAGTTTTGCTCTCAGCAGCCTAAATATACAGAGAATCAGGACTCGTGTCGTGACGCGGGAGCAAGCGACGTACAGCTGCGTGTGAGAAGCAGCTCGTCCTGAAGTCGACACCCGCAGCCTTCAGCGTCTGCCCCTGCGACTTGTTGATAGTCATGGCGAACTCACTCACTCACAGGGAACTGCACGCGCTTGAATTGGAAGGGAGTTTAGGAATCCTACGGGATAATGTGTGGAGTGTTTATGGACGTATAAACTACTTCGTTTCCCTCAATTTCCGAGAGAATCCGTTCGTTGATGTCTGCAGCTTGATCATTTTTGGGTGTTAAAATGGCTCGCTGTCACACCCAAGAATTCTATTGGTTTGGTATTCGACTGATGTCCCCATGCACACAACAAATGAGTTCTTCTAAGAAGGCCACCACTCTACCGAGGGACTCTGGGAGCAGCACCTGTTCACCTCTTTCCTAGAGTGGTAGAGTGCCTTCGCCGAGACTTAGAAGGACATCTGAGAATTCTTGAGCACGTGGATTGCCACCGAGCTGAGCTCGCATATTGATGGTCAAGCGCGGCCTATGAATTTGTGACCACAACGAATATCGTTTCAACGAAGCATTTGCCTCATCAGCCCTAGACCCCCGCGTCACCACAGGGAGTGTTTGCCGGAAATCGCCACTGAACAGAACTGTAACACCACCCATCAAGTGTTCATTCCTGCGGTTGTCCTGCAGAGTTCTTTCTGTTCACGGCCTCCACTGCTTTCCTATTAGCCATCGTGCACTCATCCCATACGATCAGAGAGCAATCCCTGAGCACATGTCCCTTGTCACTGTTACGCGATACCTCACAACAGGCATTTCGGCGCTTTCTAAATCTATGGGTATTTTGAACATGGCATGCGCTGTTTTGCCACCAGAAAGCAGTGTAGCAGCGATTCCTGACGATGCTACAGCAATGGCAATTTTGCCTTGCGTCCTGACCTCTGCAAGGATACCAGTGATAATGAATGTTTTCCCTGTTCCATCAGCAGCATCCAGGAAAAACATTTTACCCTGGTTGAGCCCAATGCTTTCCAGAACAGTGTCATATATTTGTTTTAGCTCTGAGGTGAACCTAGGCCCGTATTAATAGACGTCACTCAACTCCGAGACACTCTCAAGTCTCTTGCTGTCCTTGTCATTCTAAAGGGAAAAAATAAGGACAGCAATAAACTTGAGAGCGTCTCAGAATTGAGTGACGTCTATTAATACGGGCCCTAGTGACGTGGTCATTTCGGATAGTGGTCATTAAACCCGAATCGTAATTGGTTTCGGCGGTGTACTCCCGATTTCCACGGTCTTGATGTGGTAATGATCTGAGAGCTCGCAACCCGTACTCTACCAGTGGTTTACCGCCGATTGAAATGACCACATCTTGAAGTGAACTGAGACGGGTGTTCAGCATGCGTTTATCAGTTGCTTCGATTTCACCTTCAGAAGCACGCCTCAAAGCTCGTAAAAAGTCCTCGAACAGAAGATGGCGGTACTTCTCCCACAAAGCTACCGGGTTCGCAACTCCACAAAACACCAAAATGACGGCAAACAGATGACGCATGCGACTGGGACTGTCATCATCATCATCATCATCATCATCATAATTAGGTTTACAACGACATGAACATTTATATTACTGACAAAGCAATAATCACACATATAAATACCGAACAAAAGTATTAACAGTCAATGTTTATTCAGTACTAAAAACATGAAATTGATGAAGAAATGATCATCATCATTGAACCGACTTTAAAAAAAGTAGGTTCTCTGTTCGACTTGTTTGTATGCATGTTTCCCCGCCTTCATCGAGTGGTACCTCCACTCGATAAAGGCTGCTCCCGGAAAATGTGTGGAAAATGAAGCTCCCAGCTTAAGTTATTTTATACATTGAAATCAGTGATAGCTTTGATTGCCACATCAGATCTATCTAACCTTCGATCTTATAAACCAGAAAATGCCTATCAGACCGAACAACTTTGCTAAGACGTCATTCTTATTTAATGTGTTATGGTGTAGTTGGGTGCTTGGAGTTCCACGTTAGGTGTTGGTTCTAGGTCTTCAATATTATGCATCAACAGAGAGTGCTCATCAGGCTGAACAACTCTTGCTAAGACGTCATTCTTATATATGTTCGGTATAGTGTACGTAGCCGGGCTCATGGAAGTCTACAACAGGTGTTCCAGAACTTCAATTTGTATACGTCAACAGAAAGTGCTCATCAAGCTGAACAACTCCTGCTAAGACGTCATACTTATATATGTTATAGTTAGCTGGGCTCATGGAGTTCCACCTCAGTTGTTCCAGATCTTCATATTAATTCTTTCAACAGAAACTGCTTATCACGTGAAGCAATTTTTGCTATGATACCATTTTTGTATCTCTTATAGTTAAGCTGGTCTGTTGCGGTCCTGCACCAGAAGTTCAAGTTTCCAGGATAAGTTATAGCCTATATGACGCCCAGACTTAATACCTATACAACAAAAAAAAACATTGAAATCCGTTGAGTAATTCCGAAGATAGCTGCTGCCCGCGACGTCGACAGCGTGAAGCCTCCAGCTCCTCCCCCGTAGGTGATAGCGTGATAATTTGTAGCCTATGTTTTGACCCGACCTCTTAGTAATATCCCTGCAAAATTTGAACTAAATCCATGCAGTACTTTTTGAGTTTATCCCGGACATACATACAGACAAACAAACAAACAAACAAACAGACAAACAGACAAACAGACAAAAATTCTAAAAACTATATTTTTGGCTTCGGTATCGATTGTAGATCACGCCTCAAGTATTCTTTTAAAAAAATATTCAATGTACAGTTTTGACTTTCCTACGATTTTATTATATGTATAGATTTATTTACTGTAATAATAAACAGTCAGACTTGGATGAAAGTCGGTAGCAACACAAATCGACGGGCAAAAGAGAAGCCACCGACTTCCGAAATAGTTACTTTTGTGCTTTTAGTTTTTGAAGGTGGTTTTAATGTTTTTGAAAAATGCTTTTTATTTTCACATTGCAATCTGAAACGGTTTGAGTATGGCACAAGAAAGCGTCATGCAGATAAATTATGTATCCCACCAAGCATAACCGCTCTTCTTTCCACCAGCTTTGTTTGCATGTGCCCAAAAATCCAAACAATAATTAATAATATCCTTTGTCCTTTCTCGGGTCCCAGACTATATCTGTATCAAATTTTATTCAAATCGGTTCTGTGGTTTAGGCGTGAAGAAGAGACAGACAGACTGACTTACTTTCGCATTTATAATATTAGTACGGATATTTTCTCAATTTGCACCTTTTTTTTTGGTGAGTGGGAAATCATTCAATGACTGCTCCCGTCCTGGGTGCGGCGGGAGGGCGTGTCAGACTCTTACTGACTAAAACCCACTCATGTTCCTTCGATTGCCCTTTATGTTCCAGGGTCACGGTAACTATTATAAACATTCCGCAACCCCGTCTCAATTTGCACCTGCCATCATATATATCTCTGCACTACCGATGGTTGACTGGTAGAGAATGCTTAAGGCATTAGTCCGCCTCTGTACATACATTTTGTGCATACTTACTAATAATATAAATGGGAAAGTGTGTCTGTCTCTCTGTCTGTATGTATGTCTTTCTTTCACGGCAAAACGGAGCGACGGATTGACGTGATTTTTTAAGTGGAGATAGTTGAAGGGATGGAGAGTAACATAGGCTACTTTTTGTCTCTTTCTAACGCGAGCGAAGCCGCGGGCTGAAGCTAGTAAAGTATAAATAAATAAATAACCACTAAAACAGACATGCCTCCCCTTTTTAAATATATAGATTAGGCCAACATTTGGTCAAAACATATTATTATTTAATTATTTAGCTAGCAGTGAACGAACCATGGCGATTATTATGATAATGACTTATTTTAAAATTAAATATAGCTCGGACGAGTGATAACTGGTTGGCACATATGTAACTAAATATAACAGATACTTCCATTTTATAATATACTTAATTAAATAATAATAATAAAATGGAAGTGTCTGTTTGGAATATCAAATAAATAAATAAAAAAATAAATAAATAAAATTGCAGCTTTTTAGGGTTCTGTACCCTAAGGGTAAAACGGGACCCTATTACAAAGCCTCCGCTGACTGTCTGTCTGTCTCCAGGCTGTATCTCATAAACCGTGATAGCTAGAAAGCTGAAATTTTAACAAATGATGTATTTCCGTTTCCGCTATAACAACAAATACTAAAAATTAACAAAAATAAAATATTAAGGGAGGCCCCATACAATAAACGCGTTTTTTCGTATTTTTTTGAGATGATAGTACGGAACCCTTCGTGCAGATCCGTCTCGCACTTGGCTAGTTTTTTACCAAAATATTATACCCTATGTCACTCCCACAACAGAGACGAATTCATTGACACCTCATATCCATACTAATATTATAAATGGGAAAGTGTGTCTGTATGTTTGTCTTTCTTTCACGGCAAAACGGAGCGACTAATTGACGTGATTTTTTAAGTGGAGATAGTTGAAGGGATGGAGAGTAACATAGGCCACTTTTTGTCTCTTTCTAACGCGAGCGAAGCCGCGGGCAGAAGCTAGTATCCTCATATAGTCCAGTTAAGAAATGCCGGCTCCAACTAGCTTATAAAAAATATGACATGTAAAAGTGATTTTAAAATCGTACTTGCATAATAAACGATTTGTTGCGGAATGTTTATAATAGTTACCGTGACCCTGGAACATAAAGGGCAATCGAAGGAACATGAGTGGGTTTTAGTCAGTAAGAGTCCGACACGCCCTCCCGCCGCACCCAGGACGGGAGCAGTCATTGGATGATTTCCCACACACCAAAAAATAATAATAATAATAATAACGGTTGGTGCCTCAATTCATATTATAAAGCTCTGCGAAGTTTAAGGGTTTTAAGGGGCTTTAAGGTTTTAAGGGGCCTCTGCGAGTTGGCTTCGGCCCCTCGTACGCCTTTCAAAGGACCGGGACCCTAGGGTCCCGAGAAACGTAAAGTTTAAAATAATAATAATAAACGATTTCATTTCATCGAAATTCGTTAAACGGTTTAGGCTGTAGAGCGTGCAGAATGAGACATACATAATGTACGGTCAGCAAAAAAAAACATAAGTTACCAGGCCCATAAGATATAATTAAGGTTTTCTTGAACACTGATTGATGTATCCAAATGAAAAAATAGATTGAAGAACGAATTACTTTCTTTAACATTTGAAATTTTAATTAAAATTCATCCTTTGGTTAATGAAAAAACTTTAATTGTATCTGACGGCCCTGGTAACATATCTCTTTTGCTGACTGTACATACCCTCAAAAAACATAACCCTCCTCTTGGAAGGCGGGAAAAAAATAAACACACTTTTTTTTTTGGTGCGTGGGAAATCATCCAATGACTGCTCCCGTCCTGGGTGCGGCGGGAGGGCGTGTCAGACTATTACTGACTAAAACCCACTAATGTTCCTTCGATTGCCCTTTATGTTCCGGGGTCACGGTAACTATTATAAACATTCCGCAACAAATAATCACACGTTGTTTTTGTCATTTCGCAGAAAACAGACACAATAACAAACGACACAATTTGATATATTATATCAAATTATGACCTATAAACTAACTGATAATAACTCAACTCAACAATTAAAACTATTTTTATCTATATTTACTAACTAGCTTCTGCCCGCGGCTTCGCTCGCGTTAGAAAGAGACAAAAAGCAGCCTATGTTACTCTCCATCCTTTCAACTATCTCCACTTAAAAAATCACGTCAATTCGTCGCTCCGTTTTGCCGTGAAAGAAAGACAAACAGACAGACAGACAGACACACTTTCCCATTTATAATATTAGTATAGATTATAAAGAGGTAAAATTTGTAAGTTTGTATGTAGGGGGTAATCTCTGGAACTACTGGTCCGATTTGAAATATTCTTTCAGTGTTAGATAGCCCATTTATCGAGGAATGCTATAGGCTATATACCATCACGCTACGACCCACGGGAGCGGAGCAGTAACGAAAAATGCGGGTAAAACCGCAGGGGACAGCTAGTAATTTAATAAATAATCATAAAATAAATATCTTGTTAGAACACACACACGGCCATCTGATCCCAAACTAAGCAGAGCTTGTGTTATGGTAACCAGACAACTGATATACATAAATTATATAATTTATAAATACATACATATTATAGATAAATAAATGGTAAAACTGTACTTCTTTGGGTTGGGATTTTTGGGTTTTTTTGGGTTGGGAGGGGTAAAGGGGGTGCCCTGGACCCCGCCAAACCCCTTTCCAAACAAAGCAAACGCTTACTTTTGGAGTTATAATGATAAATATGTACGATACCGGATTGCCAATTTTAACGCTTGTGAAGGTCTGTGCGGCTTCAGAAAGTTGAGCCAAACTCCAAGAACTGCAAGATCCATAGTTTAGACACACGGACACACATAGTTTCCTGAAAAAACTTATTTTTTCGTATTTTTTTACAAAACTTTCACTTGCACTACTAGGTATTATGACAATGACCACAGATAAACACTTAAGTTTTGGCGCCTAAACTGCCACACTCACACACAAACTAAACCTATTTTAGTCGGATGCATAAATAATAATATCTAATAAAGAAATCCAAAAATTTCTTTGTACCTATTAAGACTGAAGCAATCTTTTGACACCCGACGCCACGTATTTTTATTGTACAGAGCAAAGAAACCAAAATGTTTACTTTGCAAAAGAGGGACTCTGGCGCTCGGCGGCCGCTGCCGCGGCACGCTCGCTCCGCTCGCTCGCCTTCGCGCGTTGTGTGGTCACAGTTCTAACCTAACCTAACCAACCATTTCGATATGGGCTATACTCTTGCCTATATAAATATTGTCTAATGTCATTTATTTTTAATTCAAAAATTAAACTTAATCTACTAGTGGTTATTGTTAAAAAAATAACTTTTTTTTTTAATTTTGCATTTTACGCGCGATACTTATAATATTTATTGTCTGTGGTCATACAAACAGGCGATTATGTGAAAGTTGTGAAAAATAACGAAAAGTTATTTTTTCTTTAGAAAATTATACGTGTGCGTATGTCTAAACTTTGTATCTTGAAGTTTCTGCAGTGCCTGAAGCGTAACACTGCCACACGCAGCGCCGGAGACTCCCACGAGCCTTTAATTTGGCAATGTAGGTATCGTACATATTTATCATTATATCTCTAAAAGTAAGCGTTTGCTTTGTTTGGAAAGGCGTTTGGGGGTGTTTGGGGAGCCCCCTTTACCCGTCCCAACCCAAAAAAACCCAAAAATCCCAACCCAAAGAAGTACAGTTTAGCCAAATAAATAAATAAATAAATAAATATCCTGGGACAACTCACACACGGCCATCTGATCCCAAGCTAAGCAGAGCTTGTACTATGGTAACCAGACAACTGATACACATGCTTATATAATTTATAAATACATACATATTATAGATAAATTACACCCAGACACAGAACAAACATTCAAGCTCATCACACAAAGTTTATCCTGGGTGGGAATCGAACCCACGACCTCCGGCTTAGCAGTCAGGGTTACTAACCACTAGACAAACAGGCCCGTCAACAAAACACATAAACTTACATTGAACCACATAAACACACAAAAAAAACTGCACTTTTCTTCTTCCGACGACCAAGCGACAGCCGGCTGTCGCTTGTCTTTCTATTGTGTGTTCGCAGGTTTAAATCACAAAAACACCAACGAAATAATAATTGCACTTTTATAATTAATTGTTAGAAAAACAAACAAGATTGATTGTAAACAAATGGAGCGTCGCACGTCTGTAAGCGACGGCGGTTGAACACGAAGTGAGGTCGGACGCAAGGGGCGGCAGACACACACGCGTACAAGTTTTGTGACGTTTGCGTGATATTTATGATAATTTAAAATTCTAATTTTATGTCGGACATCCCGAATTCTTTGGGGAGTCGTCATAAACCCCCTTATTACAAAACAAGGTTTTTCTCTAAACCAAG
This sequence comes from Athetis lepigone, assembly GCA_033675125.1. NCBI lineage: Eukaryota > Metazoa > Arthropoda > Insecta > Lepidoptera > Noctuidae > Athetis > Athetis lepigone. The sequence goes on from CM066242.1 coordinate 45,634, forward strand.
TTTATACCATTGAGCTAGGTTTTGTATTTCGAATCTTGATCGTATCAGAATAAGATTCAAATTACAAAACCTGGCTCATTGGTTTAAACCTGGTTTAGAGGAAAATCTTGTTTTGTAATAAGGCGGAAAGAGTTTACCCAAATCTATACTAATATTATAAAGAGGTAAATTTTGTTTTTATGTAGGGGGTTATCTCCCGAAAAATTAACCAATTTTAAAAATTGTTTCACTGGTAGAAAGATACATTATTCGTGAGTGCTATCCATACTAATATTATAAATGGGAAAGTGTGTCTGTCTGTCTGTATGTTTGTCTTTCTTTCACGGCAAAACGGAGCGACGGATTGACGTGATTTTTTAAGTGGAGATAGTTGAAGGGATGGAGAGTAACATAGGCTACTTTTTGTCTCTTTCTAACGCGAGCGAAGCCGCGGGCAAAAGCTAGTATACTCTAGTCCAGTTAGGAAATGCCAGCTCCAACTAGCTTATAAAAAATATGACATGTAAAAGTGATTTTAAAATCCTACTTGCATAATAAACGATTTGTTGCGGAATGTTCATAATACACACATCAAAAGTGTCTAGGGATATTTCAATTAAACCTAAACAACAAAAATTCTATTAACTTTATTTTAAGACACCTACACATTAAAATAAACCTTGTCTAATAGCCTATCTAATCTGATAATAAACTTTTAGATAAAGTTAAATAAAAAAAAAAACTTAGAAGAACAGGAAAAACTCATAAAATTTCAATCTAAACTTTATTTTTGAAACATCAAAACCTAAACAAAACAACATTTTTTTTTTAATAAAAATTGTTGATAACTTAAAATTAATAATCCGTGGATCCACCTAAGACTCTCCTGACACATCTGCAGCGGTTCTGTATACTCAAAACAAGGGTGTCAATATCCTGTTGTGGAATACTGTCCCAAATTGCGGTTTCTGAAGCCATGAGGACCAGTCAGAGCGTTATATCCGGGCTTTGGTCACGTTATCGTGTCACGGGGGAAGTGGTGGAACGGCACCGAGGACCTCAACGCATTAAAACACATGTACAGGACCGATTCATAGTAAATGCTGCACGAAGTCAACCAAATGTAACGGCAATGCAATTGGTTCAAAGGCTACAGAGAGAGTATGGTTTGCTGGTAAGCGGTCAAACTTTGAGAAGACGACTGCATAAAGTCAACCTACGTACTCGTAGGCTGATTCGGGTACTAGCGCTAAGGAGAGGCAATCAATGAAGAAGATTACAATGGGCTATTGCACACGAAAACTGGAACCATTCTCCATGGTCACTTGTGCTTTTCACTGATGAATCCAGGTTTGGATTTCATCCTGATTCGCGAAGAGTACGCGTTTGGAGAGAACCTGGACGTTGGAATCGACTGCAGCACCTACAACAAGTTCATGCATATCAAGGTGGCACGATTATGGTTTGGGCAGGAATTCGTCTCGGCGGTAGAACGGACCTCGTTTGGATACAAGGCAATGTGACTGCTCTAAAATACCGAGATGAGATGCTAAAGCCTGTAATCTTGCCCCACAGACAACAAATGGAACAAAATTTCCAGCTAATGCACGACAATGCCAGTCCCCATACGGCGCGTATCGTCACAAGTTGGTTACAACAGCATGATATCTAAGCTTAAGACTGGCCTGCACAATCCCCTGACTTAAATCCTATTGAGCATGCCTGTGATATGCTTCTGAGAAGAGCTCTTAGGAATTTCTCTGAAGATATTGAGGATGAAAACCAGCTTTTCTTGCATCATAAAAGGACTTTGGACAGTATTCCACAACAGGATATTGACACCTTGTTTTGAGTATGCAGAACCGCTGCAGATGTGTCAGGAGAGTCTTAGGTGGATTCACGGATTATTAATTCTATGTTTTCAACAATTTTTGTAAAAAAAATAGTTTTTGTTGGTTTAGGTTTTGATGTTTCAAAAATAAAGTTAAGATTGAAATTTTGTCTGAGTTTTTCCTCTTCTTCTAAGTTTTTTTTAATTTAACTTTATCTAAATGTTTATTATCAGATTAGATAGGCTATTAAACAAGGTTTATTTTAATGTGTAGGTGTCTTAACAAAAAGTTAATAGAATTTTAGTTGTTTAGGTTTAATTGAAATATCCCTAGACACTTTTGATGTGTGTAGTTACCGTGACCCTGGAACATAAAGGGCAATCGAAGAACATGAGTGGGTTTTAGTCAGTAAGAGACTGACACGCCCTCCCGCCGCACCCAGGACGGGAGCAGTCATTGAATGATTTCCCACTCACCAAAAAAAATAATAATAATAAACGATTAAGTACATTTCATTTCATTTCATCGAAATTCGTTTAACGGTTTAGGCTGTAGAGCGTGCAGAATGAGATATACATATGTACGGTCAGCAAAAGAGATATTATGTTACCAGGCCCATAAGATATTACAAATGTTATAGATGTTATAGATGTTACAAATGTCAGCAGTATGGCCACGCAGCTAAATCATGTAAATCGTTGGCACTTACGTGTGGACATTGCGGTGAAGAAGGGCACTCGATGCAAGAATGCCTAAAAAAAGCCGAGGCCCCAAAATGTGCAACCTGCCTGCATTTCAAGAAACAAGCCAACCACAAGACCGGTGATATCGACTGCCCTGCCAAAAAAGCTGCAGAAAACCGATATATCAATTCGGTCGATTATGAAGGCGTCTAAGAGCACAACATATGTTTTTTAGTTTAGACTTATAAATAATTAAGTAGTTTGTATGCATTATGGTATCTTTAAAATAGTGATAGAGAGACATTTATTTTATGTTAATAATACTGACAGTGTATTTATTATATCAATACCTACCTTAAGCTAAGTTTTTACCATTTCGTTTAATTGTAAACATTTTTAGTTGTGCAAACAAAAATTGTTATTTTATATTATAGATAGGTACTGTTTATTTGTAATTGTTAATTTTAAGTATGTGTAAGCACTTTCTAGCCTGAGACACAGGTTTTCACCAAGTTCAGGCAAATGTGCAATTGTGCGGTATTTAATTTGTATGCTAATTTATTTTGTAATGTGACCTAAATTATGAATAAACGATTTATTATTATTATTATTATATAATTAAGGTTTTCTTGAACACTGATTGATGTATCCAAATGAAAAAATAGATTGAAGAACAAATTACATTCTACAACATTTGAAATTTTAATTAAAATTCATCCTTTGGTTAATAAAAAAACTTTAATTGTATCTCACGGCCCTGGTAACATATCTCTTTTGCTGACTGTACATACCCTCAAAAAACATATTCCTCCTCTTGGAAGGCGGGAAAAAATAATTACATTTTTTTTTTTTGGTGAGTTGTAAATCATCCAATGAATGCTCCCGTCCTGGGTGCGGCGGGAGGGCGTGTCAGACTCTTACTGACTAAAACCCACTCATGTTCCTTCGATTGCCCTTTATGTTCCAGGGTCACGGTAACTATTATAAACATTCCGCAACAAATAATCACACGTTGTTTTTGTCATTTCTCAGAAACAGATACAATAACAAACGATACAATTTGATATATTATATCTAATTATGACCTATAAACTTACTGATAATAACACAACTCATCAATTAAAACTATTTTTATCTATACTAATATTATAAGGAGGTAAAATTTGTAAGTTTGTATGTAGGGGGTAATCTCTGGAACTACTGGTCCGATTTGAAAAATTCTTTCAGTGTTAGATTGCCCATTTATCGAGGAATGCTATAGGCTATATACCATCACGCTACAACCCACGGGAGCGGAGCAGTAACAAAAATGCGGGTGAAACCGCAGGGGACAGCTAGTCCTTTAATAAATAATAATAAAATAAATATCTTAGGACAACTCACACACGGCCATCTGATCCCAAGCTAAGCAGAGCTTGTGTTAGTGTAACCAGACAACTGATACACATACTTATATACTTTATAAATACATACATATATAGAGAAATTACACCCAGACACAGAACTACCATTCATGCTCATCACACAAAGTTTATCCTGGGTGGGAATCGAACCCACGACCTCCGGCTTAGCAGTCAGGGCTACTAACCACTAGACAAACAGGCCCGTCAACAAAACACATAAACTTACATTGAACCACATAAACACACAAAAAAAACTGCACTTTCTCCTTCCGACGACCAAGCGACAGCCGGCGGTCGCTTGTCTTTCTATTGTGTCTCGAATCACGTGTGTTCGCAGGTTTAAATCACAAAAACACCAACGAAATAATAACTGCACTTTTATAATTAATTGTTAGAAAAACAAACAAGATTGATTGTAAACAAACGAAGCGTCGCACGTCTGTTACCGACGGCGGTTGAACACGAAGTGAGGTCGGACGCAAGGGGCGGCAGACACACACGCGTACAAGTTTTGTGACGTTTTTGCGTGATAATTTATGATAATTTAAAATTCTAATTTTATGTCGGACATCCCGATTTCTTTGGGGAGTCGTCATAAAGAATTTACCCAAATCAATTAGTATACAACAGAGTCGCTTCCCGCTGTCTGTATAAAACAAAGTCGCTATCCTCTGTCTGTCCCTATGTATGCTTAGATCTTTAAAACTGCGTAACGGATTTTGATGCGGTTTTTTTAATAGATAGAGTGATTCTTAAGGAAGGTTTATATGTATAATACATGCTTATTATAGTAGAGAAAAGCCGGGATTTTTAAAGATTTGTAACAACCGTGGGTAGCTGGGGCGGCTCGCTAGTATGTAATATATGCTTTTTTAATTGATGGGAAATCATCAAATCACGTCTCCCGTCCTGGATGCGGCGGGAGGGCGTGTCAGACTTTTACCGACTAAAACCCACTCATGTTCCTTCGATTGCCCTTTATGTTCCAGGGTCACGGTAACTATTATAAGCATTCCGCAACCCCGGCAGGCGTTGGCCCTGGCTCCTTCTCGTATAGAGTACTAGCTTTTGCCCTCGGCTTCGCTCGCGTTATAAAGAGACAAAAAGTAGCCTATGTTACTCTCCATCCCGTCAACTATCTCCACTTAAAAAATCACATCAATTCGTCGCTCCGTTAAACATTCCGCAACCCCGGCAGGCGTGGCCCTATTGGGCCCCTTCCAGTGCTGACTTCTTCTCTTTGAGGCGCGCATGGAACACTAACGTGCCGTCGACGCGGTCCTGGTCCTAGCCGGGCGGCGAGCTACCCATCCCTCGCCATCCGCAGAACCGCGCCTACGGTGGCCGGTAGTCGTCTTGCGACTCTCGACGTCTTCGCCTGGGTCTTAGTCTGGGGCGAGAGGCTCGTCGTTGCCTCTCGCGCGCCGCCGCTTTCTTCACTAGGGGCGCAAGAGGTCACCGCCGCCGATCGCCTCTACGAGGACACGTCGATGGTCCGCCCATGCGCGGCACACCTCCACTGTGTGCTCGACCGTGTCCTCCAGGCGACCGTTGCTGCAGTGGTGACACCCAGACGTCGCTTCCGCCCGAATCCGACACAGGAACCTCCCGAACTGATCATGTCCGGTGAGGACCTGTGTCAAGCGAAACGTGAGAGCGCCGTGGCGCCTCTCCAGCCACTCCTCAAAGAGGGGTCTTACCGCCGCTATTACGGCGTGCCCAGCACTAGGTTGCGACAGTCGCTGTCTCCACTCCGCCATGAGATCTCGACAATTAGACCTTTTGTGGACCTTTACGTATAAAGAATAACCTTACATATATGACCTTTAGTTGTCAACATTGATAAAAAATACTTTTGGGAAAAACCGTCCAGAAATAAAGTTATTAATTAGTGCGGTTACATTTTTTATATGCGGTCGGATCGGTTCAAAATATAAAAATACCCAGTAAGTGTCTCTAGGAAAAAATAAACTATTTCATTAATAAAAAAACCATTGATTGCGGTTAGAAAATTTCGTAAGAAAAAAAACCTATGCTCCAGCGCTTTTTTTTGAGGATAGAAAATCATCAATTGACCAAAAATGTCCGATGATCACCGGTCGAAGCAGTTTTTTTTTACTAGTAATACTTTTCAGGAGTAACGGAATGTTTATTATAGTTACCGTGACCCCGGAACATAAAGGGCAACCGAAAGGAACATGAGTGGGTTTTAGTCAGTAAAACACAGCTAAAACAGTTATCCTACTTAGCCTATTACATAAGCGTCTGCCTGTTGAACACATAACTTCCACAATTCTACATAATTATGTTTACCCACAACCCACGCACACAGATACACCCTCTCACACACATACACAACCACACATCCACATATCTTCATTCAACCATCAAAATTCAAATCCACACATCCAAAGGGGCTTTAGATATTTTTTTTTTTCGCTGTTCCTTATTATTATATTTTTTTTTATTTTTTTTTTATTATTATTTTACATGTGTTACATATCTCGGGACCCAAGGATCCCGGGCTTTTGGAAGGCATACGAGGGGCCGAAGCCAACTCGCAGAGGCCCCTTGAGCTAAACTTTATGTGAATTATTATTATTATTTTTTAACTTTATTTTGTTTAAATTTTTCCCTTTTCGTTGTCTTTTGTATTATTTCTTTATAAGAGGTTTAATTTTCTAAAAGTTTTGTTACCACAATTGACCAACAATTAGAGAGAGAATCCCTGACACCCATAACACAAGTTGAATCTTAGCTTGGGTGTCAGTGGCTACTCAAACCGACTTACAATTTTATTTCATCTAAATTGTTTATATTAGATATTAAACCTGTAAACTAAGTTGTAAGCCTATGGATTATCTTCTGTGAAATAAAGTATTTTATTTATTATTTTATAGTAAAAGTCTGACACGCCCTCCCGCCGCACCCAGGACGGGAGAAGTTATTTGATGATTTTCCACTCACCAAAAAAAAATACTTGTGAAGAGTTTGGGCCACCTATTCATAATTACCGTACTAATTTAATTAACTAAGTTTTATTTTGTACGGTGAAAATTAAAAGGTTTTACTTCTGCACAAAATTGTTTATCGTCTGAACACTCCTCCAGAATATTAATGAAAATAAATAAAGAAATATCTTGGGACAACTCACACACGGCCATCTGATCCCAAACTAAGCAGAGCTTGTGTTATGGTAACCAGACAACTGATACATACTTATAAAATTTATAAATACATACATCCGTACTAATATTATAAATGCGAAGGTAACTCTGTCTGTCTCTTCTTCACGCCTAAACAACTAAGCCGAATTGAATGAAATTTGGTACAGATATAGTCTAGGACCCGAGAAAGGACATAGGATAGTTTCCACCCCGGATATCCCCCGAAACGGGAACTATTGTTTCACGCGGACGAAGTCGCGGGCAAAAGCAAGTTATATATGCGGGTTAAGCTAGTTATAGAGAAATTACACCCAGATACAGAAGACAGAGCAAACATTCATGTTGAAAGTTTGCCCTAGATAGGAATCGAACCCACGACCTACGGCTTAGTAGCATTAAGGGTCACTAAACTACTAGACCAACAGGACAATCAATTAAATGTTTATTAAACACTAGCTTTTGCCCGCGGCTTCGCTCGCGTTAAATGAGACAAAAGTAGCCTATGTTATTCTTCATCCCTTCAACTATCTCCACTCAAAAAATCACGTCAATTCATCGCTCCGTTTGGCCGTGAAAGAAAGACAAACAGACAGACAGACACACTTTCCCATTTATAATATTAAGTATGGATTTTTCGCACTCCCGTGGGATTTCCAATAGATAATTATAGCGTAGGTCACTAGGTCTTTAAACTCTAAGATGGCGCGTTTATTTCCTATCTATGTAGTATTTACATAAGAGTAATAAATCGGTCAGCAGAAAACCACCAAGATCCGTCATTACACAATATAATTATTACGGATAAACCCAAAGGTTTCAACTAGAAATCTATAAGACTAGTTGTGTCTAGCGGTTACATCTGTGTTGAAATAAATATGCCAAATAAACAAAATTTCAAAATTCAAGGCATTTTTTTCACTTAGACCATTTATAGGCACTTATGAATTGTCAAAGAGTCGGTCGGTCAGTCAGAAAAGTGACGCTAATTGCCTGTTCCAAAACGTAGATCTCTATGGAGAAGAACAGGCAAGAAACTCCACGGACACTCTTTTAAAATAATCATGGTTGCAAGATCTTGGTTACAGTCTTTTTGGTGCTTCTATATGTGAAATCAATGTAGATAAATAACAAAAAAAAACTGGCCAAGAGCGTGTCGGGCCACGCTCAATGTAAGGTTCCGTAGTTTCCCGTCCGTCACAATAAGTGTACCTAATTATAAGTTTAAAAAAAGGCTATTTGTTACGTTGACATACTAAGTACGCAAAAATTATTTTCTACAACCTTTTTGTCTTTTTAGTACAAAAACTGTTCTTTCTATCAAGTTCAAAATAATTTTCCTAGAAAGTCCTTATAAAGTTCAACTTTCCAGATTTTTTTCATATTTTTTAAACCTACGGGTCAAAAGTTAGAGGGGGGGGACGCTTTGATTTTTCCTTTTGGAGCGATTATTTCCGAAATTATTGACATTATCAAAAAATGATTTTAGTAAACCCCTATTTATTTTTAAATACCTATCCAACAATATATCACACGTCAGGGTTGTAATTAAAAAAAAAACCACTTCCCTATTTACATATTATAGGGGGGCTACCCTAATAAATCGTTTTTTTCCAATTTTTATTTTCGCACTTTGTCGGCGTGATTGATATACATATTGGTACCAAATTTCAGCTTTCTAGTGCTAACGGTTACAGAGATTAAGCGAGGACGGACGGACAGACAGACAGACATGGCGAAACTATAAGGGTTCCTAGTTGACTACGGAACCCTAAAAACGATGGGTTAAAATATGAGAATAATAACATAAAGTATTTTTTTTTTGGTGAGTGGGAAATCATCCAATGACTACTAACATAAAGTCATGGCAGTTAAGAGATGACCGATCTCAACTGACAGCGCCTGTTCACGAGCATGAAATCCCCCGGGAACGGGAACTGTTACTTCACGCGGACGAAGTCGCGGGCGAAAGCTAGTAAGAAATAAACTATTTGCGTCAGTTCCACGTCACAATATCTTGACATTAACACACAGTTAAGTGTCACTAATTAATTGCTCTGTCAATTAAACTGTTGTTTGTGATGTTAATTGTGTCAGAGCTGTCGTTTGTCTTCTGAGGCGCAGTTTCTAAGCGTTTACTATATTAATATTATGTTGGTTGGGACAACTCATATACGGCCATCTGAACACACGTAACCAGACAACTGATTTGTGTAAATAGAAAGACATTAGCATCGCGACAGCCGGCTGTCGCTAGGTCGTTGAGGTTAATAAAAAAGCTGGTACTTTGATATCATTAACAGACGCTTCCATTTTAATTACATATACTTACGTTATGAGTAGATTAAACGCAAATTATTTACAGAAACACCAACAGATGGCTTGTCTGGCGATTACTCATCGATTTGAATATGTAAAAATATCGTAATATTTTATTTAATACTAGCTTTTGGCCGCGGCTTCGCTCGCGTTAGAAAGAGACAAAAAGTCTATGTAACTCTCCATGAGCACACGTGATTTAAGACACCATAGATAGACACAGCCCGACAGCCGTCTGTCGGTTGGTCGTTGAAAGGTTAAAAAATCACGTAACTTCGTTTCTGACTTGAAAAACGAACAAACAGACACTCTTTCCCATTTATAATATTAGTATGGATGTTATAGTATGGTAGGTATATTTTAATAATTTAAATTCTTGAGGGTCCAGTTGTTCAAAATACGGGCAAGTACCAATGTGACTTTTTCAATTCATATGTACTTTCTAAAGTTTATCTTGAACATCACTGACTACCCGTGCCTCGAAAAGCACGTAAAGCCGTTGGTCCCGGTTGTCTTTCGTAGAACTTTCACAGTCGTTACGGGCAGTCAGAAGCCAGAAAGTCTGACCAATCAAACCAAGGGGTATCATGTCGCCCAGTTACTGGGTTGTGAAGGTCTGATAGGCAGTCACTTCACATGAAACACCGGTATCTAGCTGAATCCAGTAAGGCTAAAAGTCGACTCCAGCATAGTTGGGAAAAGGCTAGGGAGATGATGAGTCTCAATTCAACTGAATCCGTTTAGACTCATGAGCTACACGAGCTCATTCCTCTGTCTCCGTTTTTCCACCGGACATCTAGACGTACGGCGGGATACCACCCTTTCTTGGTCGATATTCCTCGTATCCGCACGCAGCGTTTCTCGAATTCCTTTATTATGCGCACCGCAAAAGAATGGAATTCCCTGCCGGCGTCTGTGTTCCCAAATCCATATAACCCGGATGTATTCAAGAGACGAGTGCATAGGCATCTTTTGGGTGAGCTCGCTCCATCGTAGGCTCCGTCTATGCCCTCGGGCTAGTCTGGGACCAAGAGCAAGCCCATATGTAATTAAAAAAAAGACGGGTTGCACTCCGGGAGTGCCGGCAGAAGTGAAAACTTGATTATTAACAGCGTGCCACGCGCATCCATGGATGGTGACAGCTGTCTACTATCCATCCGTCCTACGCTTTTTCGATCAGGTCACGTGTCCTGACGCGAGTTTAAGATTTTATACCCATTACAGAAAAAGTGCTCAACGCCGCTAAAGAAGTTTTCACTTCAAAAAAAAAAAAAAAAAAGACGGGTTGCACTCCGGGAGTGCCGGCAGAAGTGAAAACTTGATTATTAATACTATCCATCCGTCCTACGCTTTTTCGATCAGGTCACGTGTCCTGACGCGAGTTTAAGATTTTATACCCATTACAGAAAAAGTGCTCAACGCCGCTAAAGAAGTTTTCAATTCAAAAAAAAAAAAAAAAAGACGGGTTGCACTTCGGGAGTGCCGGCAGAAGTGAAAACTTGATTATTAATACTATCCATCCGTCCTACGCTTTTTCGATCAGGTCACGTGTCCTGACGCGAGTTTAAGATTTTATACCCATTACAGAAAAAGTGCTCAACGCCGCTAAAGAAGTTTTCAATTCAAAAAAAAAAAAGACGGGTTGCACTCCGGGAGTGCCGGCAGAAGTGAAAACTTGATTATTAATACTATCCATCCGTCCTACGCTTTTTCGATCAGGTCACGTGTCCTGACGCGAGTTTAAGATTTTATACCCATTACAGAAAAAGTGCTCAACGCCGCTAAAGAAGTTTTCACTTCAAAAAACACTGGAAGCCGAACAGAAGATTCGTGTCAAGAGTGCAACGATTGCAAAGACGGAAAGTCCAGTAATTACATTATAATATTTATAATATCGAATATAAAAGGTCAAATTGTTTACAAGTATGAATTGAATGACCTACGGGGCATTCCGGTTCTTGTCAAAGTGTAGCCACAAGAATTTACACGCATTCGTGGAAACTTATGACGTATTAGAAAGGGGGGGAAATAAGTAATTTTGTTTAATTACATCCTATACTTACAATGTGTAACTGAATTAACGCACTTTGTGAAAATAGTTTGTTCAGAATCGTTTACTGAATCGATTTTTGGAATTTTTAATATAAGTACTTAGGTAATATTTTATCCCAAAAATAATTAAAACTACGTAAACTGCTGTCACACTTCCGCTGTACAGTCAAAACAAACTAAAATGGATGAAATACCTACTACGCTAGACTACAGAATCCGCCTTGAGTGCGCGTCGTGAACAATGCTCGTACCTTCTCTGTTTGAATTTGAATTTTTGTACTCAATTTGAATCTTCAACCACTTGTGTCTGTTCGATGTTAACCCATTTATGCATTTACCTCCGAAACTGTTGTGTAATAAATAGTTCTCACAGGATCTATTACACATAACGGAATCTTTTGTAAGTGACTCACACTTGGGTGTTTTGTGTACAAATACCTAAAATATAAGTGTTTATCAGGATTGCAGTTTTTATGGTTGCATAATCCGTACTAATATTATAAATGCGAAAGTAACTCTGTCTGTCTGTCTCTTCTTCATGCCTACACTACTGAACCAATTTGAATGAAATTTGGTACAGATATAGTCTGGGACCCGAGAAAGGACATAGGGTAGTTTTCATCTCGGAAATCCCCGGGAACGGGAACTATTCTACGAGGACGAAGTCGCGGGCAATAGCTAGTATTATAAATGCGAAAGTAGCTTTGTCTGTCTGTCTTTTCTTCACGCCTAAGCCACTGAACTGATTTGTATGAAATTTGGTACAGATATAGTCTGGGACCTGAGAAAGGACATAGGGTAGTTTTCATCCCGGAAATCCCCCGGGAACGGGAACTATTAATCACGCGGACGAAGTCGCGAGCAAGAGCTAGTATTATAAATGCGAAAGTAACTCTGTCTGTCTGTCTTTTCTTCACGCCTAAACCACTGAACCGATTTGAATGAAATTTGGTACAGATATAGTCTGGGACCCGAGAAAGGACATAGGGTAGTTTTCATCCCGAAAATCCCTCGGGAACGGGAACTATTATTTCACGCGGACGAAGTCGCGGGCAAAAGCGAGTATTATTATAATATTCATATTGTGACTGTTTCAAACATACCCTAGGCTGATATTTTTTTTAATTTTTACCTAAATATATACGTTAGTGATAACGAGGCTTCACCTACACATAGATAACTAGCCGTCTTCCGCGGTTTTGCCCACGTTAATTCCTGTTCCCGTGGGATTTTGGGATAAAAACTATTCTACGTTCTTTCTCAGGCCTGTACTACCTTTGTACCAAATTTCATATCAATCGGTTCAGTAGTTTTGGCGTGAACGCAAGACAGAGACAGAGTTACTTTCGCATTTATAATATTAGTATGGATCACAGGAAGGGGCCCAACAGGGCCAACGCCTGCCGGGGTTTCGGCATGTTTATAGTGGTTACCGTGACCCTGGAACATAAAGGGCAATCGAAGGAACATGAGTGGGTTTTAGTCAGTAAGAGTCTGACACGCCCTCCCGCCGCACCCAGGACGGGAGCAGTCATTGGATGATTTCCCACTCACCAAAAAAAAAAAAAATATTAGTATGGATATAGTTGCGAAAATCACTCAACATCTGGTCTTCAATTTGTTTACAAACGAATTAAATAAAAAACAAATACCTGGTCGTTTTTCGACAAACTACACGAAAAGCGAACGGTTTTTTATTGTTGTTATTTTTAGTGCTGCTAATGCTATTCATCAAAATAATGATGATCCATACTATACTATATATTTATACTTAATATTATAAATGGGAAAGTGTGTCTGTCTGTATGTTTGTCTTTCTTTCACGGCAAAACGGGGCGACGAATTGACTTGATATTTTAAGTGGAGATAGTTGAAGGGATGGAGAGTAACATAGGCTACTTTTTGTCTCTTTTTAACGCGAGCGAAGCCGCGGGCAAAAGCTAGTAAAAAATAAAGGTAAGTACCTATTTTATACCTGTACTATAGCTATAGTAACTAAACAATTGAATGCATACTTATCTTTAGAAGCAAGATTTATAAACTTGCGTAGCGAAAAAACCGGCCAAGTGCGAGTCGGACTCGCGCACGAAGGGTTCCGTACTTATTTTATCACTAGCTTTTGCCCGCGGCTTCGCTCGCGTTAGAAAGAGACAAAAAGTAGCCCATGTTACTCTCCATCCCTTCAACTATCTCCACTTAAAAAAATCACGTCAATTCTTCGCTTCGTTTTGCAGTTAAAGAAAGACAAACAAACATACAGACAGACAGACAGACAGACAGACACACTTTTCCATTTATAATCCATACTAATATTATAAATGGGAAAGTGTGTCTGTCTGTCTGTCTGTTTGTCTTTCTTTCACGGCGAAACGGAGCGACGAATTGACGTGATTTTGTCACCAATGTCTGTGATGTCCAAGATAATCTTAAGAAAGTACATGTGAATTCAAAATGTCACATTGGCACTTGCGCGGACTGGAACCCACAGCCTCTTATAAATATGAGAAGCAAGCGGCTTAACCATACGAGCAAGCGACAGCCGGCTGTCGCGCTGCTATTGTCTTTCTACTGTCTCCTGAATCACGTGTGTTCAAAGGATTAAATTAACCACTGCCAACACGACATTTCTAGTTAATGTACCACAGTAACCAGACAATTAATATACATACTTATAATAACACAATTACAAATCGTCTTTTTACCTTTAATCATAAAACAATGGCTGCATGACGTCACAAATATGAGGTCACAAGGCCGCAAATGGACTCATTACCATACTCACTTAGCCTTAAGCCAACAGGAAAGTTAACTAAACCCTGGTGGACAAGCTTATGCTAGGGTTGTCACACTTTCCATCTGGCCAGGGTATCACCGGACGAGGTTGCTCCGTGAGGTACCTGCACCGAATCAGGCGGGAGGAAACGCCCGGATGCTTACACTGTGAGGATCGGCCAGAAGACTTGGTGGAGCACACCGTGGAAGTCTACCCCGCGTAAGCGAAGAAATAAAATGAAGTAAAATGAAGAATATCCAAGTAGGATCTTAAAATCACTTTTACAAGTCATATTTTTTATGCTAGTTGGAGCCGGCATTTCCTAACTGGACTACTTCTGAGAAGAAACGCCGAAACAAACTCAGGGATCATCGTCTCTTTTAAAGTCCAGACAATTTCAATATTTTTGTGCAACAAACCATGCAGAATAACATTCGGGCTAGCCTTTTGAGGAAAGTGCCAGTAACAGTTTGGGAGACCCGCCGTGTTCTCGTAGAGGCGATTGGCGGCGGCGACCTTTAGCGCCCGGCCCTGGTTCAAGCCATGGTCAGGGGAAAGAAGGAATGGGACGACGTCGCCTCCTTAAGCGAAGCAGCGAAGGAGACGGCGGAACGTGAGGGAGAGCTCTCGTCCCAGCAGCCGCCGCGGGATAAGCTCCTGGTGGAACCCACGTCATGGCTGCCAGCCGCCGTAGGCGCTTGCCTTGGACGGTGAGTAATGGGCTAGCTCACCGTCTATAGATCCGTCTTTTGACGACGACATGCCGCGTCGACGGCGCGTTCGTAATGTACGCGCGCCTTAAAGAGAGGTCAGCAAAATTGAGGGTCTGCGGGTTGTTCGAAAGGGATACCCCCGGAAACAAAGGGCAAAGGGCTAAGAAGCAACATGGGTGGGCTTTAGTCAGTACAAGTCTGGCACTTCCTTCCGCTCCGCTCAGAGCGGACTTCTTCATATGAGGATATTCCAACCCAAAAAAAAGGGTTGTCAGAATAAATTCAGAAAGTTGAATTAGATACTGGACAGTAACAATGACGATTCCCTTGTTCACAAACTAAACTTAATTTCAGTGCATCGTTTTCTTTCCATTTTATTAAGAAAAGGATGACAGCGCCTGAAATAAATCGACGTATTTTTCAACTAAACATCAGAACTAAAATAATATTGTACATTTTGTCTTTTTCTTAATTAAGGGGGATGCAACAAGGTAGCCCGCAAAATTCAATTTTTTTAACGTTTTTTGCAATTTGCTGCTCAGTGCCTGGGTGTGTTGATATAAAATGATTTGCGACTGTAATAGGCCATTAGTTTCAGAGACTACCTCCTACAAACAAAAAACAAACAAACCTCTTTAAGATATTAAATAACCCCGTTATTTAACCCACAATACGACCATGCGACAACCCTACTCTACCACGGAGGACAAGACAAAGCTATGTATTACTATATACTGTTTAGTATTGCGGTGAAGCGCGATCACGACGCGCGTTCGTTCCGAGGTCAGTTGGTAGATGGGCGACCGCCTTTTAAAAGCGAAATTCTTATTTAATTCTGAGTTTGTTTCGGTTGTTTCTTCTCAGAGTAGTTAGCTAGGAAACACCGGCGTTCTATTAAACATTCTAACACACGGCATTCGAGACGGAATAGGAAGACAATAGCAGCCCGACAGCCGGCTGTCGCTTGGTCGTCGAAAGGGCTAAGGCATTGTCCTAATTGGGAGCGATCGTACGATGGCGCGATGCGTTCTCGTCGTGCGATGAGTTGAAACATACAGATTTCATCAGTGTCCTATTTAAACCTCGCAAGCAACTCGCAAATAATCGTAAAACAAATAATGAAATAATGTGTAAATGTGTAAAAAATTTTATTTATTTTTAATTCGAGTTAGTATTTTGACAGTTCAAGATTCAAGCGTTGAATGTTTTAAATACTTACCGCGGCCCCGGAACATAAAGGGCAACCGAAGGAACAAGGGTGGGTTTTAGTCAGCAAAAGTCTGACGCGGTCTCCCAGGGCGGGAGAAGTCATTTGATGATTTCCCAAAAAAAGTGTTGATATGTTTTTGAAGTGAAAACTTCTTTAGCGGCGTTGAGCACTTTTTCTGTAATGGGTATAAAATCTTAAACTCGCGTCAGGACACGTGACCTGATCGAAAAAGCGTAGGACGGATGGATAGTAGACAGTATAATCAAGTTTTCACTTCTGCCGGCACTCCCGGAGTGCAACCCGTCTTTTATTTTTAATAGAGGGCGTGCCTAGAGTGTTTGTAATGTGTCCTTTGTGATGTGTTTCGATTTGAAATCAGGAATTAAGTTAGCCATACTAATGTTATAAATGAGAAAGTGTGTGGTCTGTCTTTCACGGCAAAACTACTGAACCGATTTATCCTTTCAACACACGTGATTCGAGACACAATAGTAAGACAACAGCAGCGCGACAGCCGGCTGTCGGTTGGACGTCGAAAGGTTAAATGAAATTTGGTACAGATAGTCCATATCCTGAGAAAGGACATAGGGTAGTTTTTATCCCAAAAACCTCTACGGGAACTAGAGATAAAAAATTGACACATTTGAAAAACATTTATTTGTATTTCAAACTACCTGTCCTCCGCGGTTTCACCCACGTTATATCAGATTTTTGGTTACTGAAAAAAGAAGATTAAAAGTATTCTATGTCCGTCCCCTGGTCCTAAGCTACCTCCCCACCAATTTTTAGCCAAATCGGTTCTGCCGTTCTTGAGTTATAAAATGTGTAACTAACACGACTTTCTTTTATGTATCGATGGCCGATCCAAAGCTAAATAGAGCTTGTACAATACTCTACAGTAAAGCTTACACACACTTTTGAATCCATACTACAATATTACAAATGCGAAAGTAACTCTGTGTGTCTGTCTGTCTCTTCTTCACGCCTAAACCACTGAACCGATTTGAATCAAATTTTTGTGTGATGATCATGATTATTTGTTCTGTGTCTGCCTGTAATTTATCAATAACTAGCTTTTGCCCGCGACTTCGTCCGCGTAGAATAATAGTTCTCGTTCCTGGGGGATTTCCGGGACGATGATTTAATTGCGAGAATCACTCAAGATCTGGGTTTGGGATCAGATGGCCGTGTGTGAGTTGTCCCAAAACTCAAACTCAAATGATTTATTTCTAATAGACCATTTAAAAGGCACTTTAGAACGTCAAAAACAAAGAAAAATGAATCTAGTTGCAAAATATTAGTTATTTATTAGTACAGAGTTGGAATTCCAACGGGTTTCTAAATACTCCTCTTCCTCTTAGTAATAACTATGAGGTATATTTCCTAGTGGCATGTATAGGTATTTAAATGACACATAAGGAAAATATTTAATAGGTTAAAGTATGTGGCTTCCTTACTAATGCGGAAATGTTAGCGTTTTGTCATTATATGTATAACTAGCAGTTCCTCGCGGTTTCACCCACGTTATTTTAGGTTTTTGGTTACTGCTTCGCTCCCGTGGGACATAGCCTATGTTACTTGTTGACAATGTAGCTTTCAAGTGGTGAAAGAATTTTTAAAATGGCTCCAGTAGTTTTTGAGCCTATTCATTACAATTAAACAAACATACAAACAAAGTTTTCCTCTTTATAATAGTAGTATAGACTAAAAGAATATATGTAAGACTAGCTGTGCCCGGCAGTTTTACTCGCGATGTTCCCGTTCCCGTGGGATTTATGGGATAAAATCTACCCTATGTCCTTTGTCAGGCTATGGACTATCTCTGTACCAAATTTCATTTGAATCGGTTCTACAGTTTTGCCGTCAACGACGGATAAACAAACACACACACTTTCCCATTTATAATACTATCTTTTGCCCGCGACTTCGTCCGAGTGGAATATCAGTTCCCGTTCCCGGGGGATTTCCAGACTATATCTGTGCCAAATTTTATTCAAATCGGTTCAGTGGTTTAGGCGTGAAGAGGAGACAGACAGACAGAGTTACTTTCGCATTTATAATATTAGTACGGATTAGTATAGACTAGCTGTCCCCTACGGTTTCTTCCGCATTAATTAGGTTAAACATGATTTATTGATAATAATTTTGTAAATTGGTTTAATAATTAACACTTCACACGTCATCATAGTTTTATTAATTTTAATCGAACGTTGACTACTCTGAGAAGAAACATCCGAAACAAACTCAGAGGTCAAAGTCTCTTTTAAAGGCGATACAATTGTACTTACGTTATTGGTCAATTCATTCGAGGGCCTTGGTTCTACGCAAAAAGTGTTTTTTGATATGCAAAACTAAAGCTTTTACCATAATTTATGTATACAGTTACTCCAAAAAAAATATATAAAATGCCTGTGAGTCCCGTCTTAACCGGGACAAACAGATAGTCAGACGCATATTATAAATTCTTTTGTCACGTCTAAAATTCCTTCATTCAATGAATTTGTTTCAAATACTTTTGTTTAATTCAAGAAAATAACTATTATGAAGAACATTTTAAAATTCTTTATTAGTTACTTATGTTAAATTACATTTTTTTTATAATTTTGCTGTGCCCTTAAGGGTCCATAATTGTACCTAGCTTTAAGCCTATTATAACATCTGTAAAACTAACATTATGGAATGCAAATAAACATATTAATATGAAATTACATGGAAAGGTAATTCTAACAGGAGTAAAATTCTTGCTATCTCTTTCTAGTTTACACGGTTAGAGAAAGAGAAGAGAGTCTCAAGTAAGTTTAGTTGCTTATAGAAAAAATCGTATAGTCAGATTAAAATAATAAAAACAATATTATTAATATATCGGTTATATTCATCAATATTATTATTTTAACCCTGTTTTAGTATTTGGTTATCCTAAATTCAAAATAGGGTTTAGGTAGTGTTTCAGCCACAGATTTTCGTCCGCTCCGGTCGAAACAAATTAAATTATTATTTATATATTTCTGAGGGGTGTTTTGGAAGATAATTTTATTAAGCTGATTTAGTAAGGTCACAATGGAAAACCTTATAATTTTGACTACACAAAATATAGTTATATGTACGGCTAGAATGAAAAACCTTATACATCAAAATTAGTTTAAAATAAGAAAAGAATTAACCCTCAAAAATATTAATAACTAACTGCTCCCCGCGGGTTCACCTTCATTCTTCAGCTTTATAATAATAGTATATATAAAATTAAATTCCTATTTCGACCACAGCGCTCGAACGCAACATTTGAAACGCTTAGATCAAAATAGATATAATTTTATAATTAATCACTTAACTTAAAAAAAGTCGACCGGTTTTGTAGCTTTTAGGGGTCACACAGTTAAAATAATAGAAACCAGTCTTTTTTTTGAATCTCAGATTGCCTGCTGAGTACATAATTTATTACAACAGGTAAACTGCACAGCGTTATATATAAGAAAAATCAAGGATTATTTGTCAGTACAAAACAGCGGTTTCAAGATGAAACTCGGTATTGGTAAGTAAAACCTAGCATTTTTTAATTTTCTTCCTCTTACAGGAAATTTGTACTTGCAGTAGATTAAAAATCCCCGAAATTTGTGTTGTTCCTTTTTTATTAGGTTAATTTTTTACGTTTTAGTGAATTTTTTTACAAAAGTCCTATTTTTTTGACCTCGTATACTATAATACCAAAACATTTTCCTAAATGCAAAAAAGATTTTTCTGAAACCGCATTAAAATAGGCCCAGTCAAACATGAGATAATTGCGCACAACATATCGATCTTTTTATTGAAATCGGTTATGAAATATTAATTATTTTTCGAGTGGTGAGGAGAAGAATGCATGGTTTACCAAACTCACCCCCTACCAAACTCACAAACCTTCGTCTTTACAACATTAGTATGGATTATGATGCTATTCCAGCATCATCATCATCTCCCTAGCCTTTTCCCTTTTTGTTGGGGTCGGCTTTCAGTCTAACCGGATTCAGCTGGATACCAGTGTTTTCCGTGAAACGACTGCCTATCAAACCTCCACGACCCAGTAACTGGGCGACACGATACCTCTTGTTTAGACTGGTCAGACTTTCTGGGTTACCCGTAACGATTGTCAAAGTTCTACGAATGACAACCGGGACCAACAGCTTTACGTGCTTTCCGGGGCACGGGATGTCAGTGATGTCTAAGATTAACTATAGAAAGTATGAATTGAAAAAGTCACACTGGTACTCGCCCGGATTTGAAGCCACAATTATGATGCTATTCCAAATAATGAAAATAAAATGATTGATTGATTTCCACAGTACTCCCGCTATGCCTCGTATTGCTGGGCGCCATGACAGCTGATGCAAAGGCTTGCGTCTGTCCTGCTGTGTATGTCGTTCGCGTGTGCGGCTCAAACGGAAAGACTTATGGAGGATATTGCGAGTAAGTGTTACTTTCCGCCGTTTTTGAGAATTGAGGAGAAACGAGGAGGTGTTTTGAGAAATGAGGAGAGCGAAGGGTTGTGTTTAAGTAGTGGCAAAGTTTTAATATTTATTAAAGGACGGTGTATTTTAAACTTGCTGACTAAGCCTGAGGAAGTTAGGCGCGTATTGGCCACCGAAGATGATTGATGAGCTTGTATTAATGACAAACTCTGACACAGATATTTTCGTTACTTTGTTAATACAAACTATATTCTAGACTAATTATTATAAGGTCTATATTGAGCTGCATCAGATCCGGCAAGTGAAGTTTCACTATAACCGCACATATACGCGAACATATGCGCGTTTGAAATACGCCATGTATTGTCTGGTTACCGAAACACAAGCCTAGCTTGAGATCAGATGGCCGTATCTATCCTTCCCTCCCGCACCGCCCAGGTCACCAGAAGACGATGATTTTCCATCCTCAAAAAACGGGGTAAAATAAATAAATAATAAATTTTATTTGCAGTAAAATGTGGTAAATACATTTGATGGTAAACATTTTGTTATAGACCAACACATCTTTGTCAGGTTGTTGACATGCAAATAGTAGGTTTGTACTGTCATGAAATATAACAACACATACATACACAAGTTATACAACACAATAATAGTAGTCTAGGCAACTGACATTTTTATAATGACATTAATTTACATAAATATATTATTTATTATATTTTATATAGTATATTTATAAGCGGTTTCTTTTGTTTTCAGAGCGAAATGCGCCGGTGTACGCGTCCGACACGAGGGCCCGTGTCACAAACGTCCGCGTGGCTGAACTACGTCTTAGTATTTAACTTTTAATAATGTATTTGATATTTTTGTAATAAACCTTTAATTTTACAAGCTTTTATTATTTTACATTCATCATCATCATCTCCCTAGTCTGTTCCCAACTATGTTGGGGTCGGTTTCCCGTCAGCCGAATTCAGCTCGATTGCAGTGTTTTACGAAAAGCGACTGCCTGTGCCTATCAGACCTCCACAACTGAGGCTGGGACGCAAAACAGTTAGGCGACACGATAACACTTCGTAAGACTGGTCAGATTTTCATGCATGCCAGTAACGAGTAAAGATTTAAAGGCCAAAAGTAATGTGTAACCGCAAGGGCTTAGATGCGTTTCGGCTGCTGAGTTTCGTCCACTCCGGTCGAAACAATAACTTAATTATTATTAATGTTAATTTTAATTAAATTGTTATGTATATAACCTATTTACACAGTAAATATGATTTTTGGTTTTGATTTTGAATGTTTTTGGGGGATGTTTCAGACAATACTTTGTTTAAGCTAATTTTGTTCAGAGCGAATGAAACGGCTAAGAATAATATCGCCTAAGACACCCTTCAAAAATATTTATAATAATTAATAACTAATACACTCTTTCGACCGGAGCGGACGAAAATCAGCGACCGAAATACCTAACAAAAGCAAGCAACTGCGAGGTACAGCTCGTCTATAATATGTCTGTACTTAATTATAAATTCAATAAGTATGTATACAGTATACCAGTTGTCTCGTTGCCACAGTACAATCAGACGGCCGTATGTGAGTTGCCCCAAGATATTTTTCTAATTTGATTTTATTTCCTTTAGTAACATGTACAAGTAACATTTGAATATAACACACATAATATCAGACAATTTTGTAGTAAAGGTATGTACCAACAATGCGGAAATGTCTGTCATTTGCCTTTAATCATTAACACTTTAATTAATCCTCCAAACACACGTGATTCGAGACACAATAGAAAGACAATAGCAGCACGACAGCCGGCTGTCGCTTCAGGGGTTGCGGAATGTTTATAATAGTTACCGTGACCCCGGAACATAAAGGGCAACCGAACAAAAGGGTTTTAGTCAGTAAAAGTCTGAAACGCCCTCCCGCCGCTGAAGTTATTTGATGATTGGGAAATCACCAAATGAAAAGCTGGCTGTCGCTTTCTCGTTGAAAGGTTAATAAGTGATATAATTGGATAAGCAAGTAATAAACTCTCCATCCCTTCAACTATCCTCACTTAAAAAATCACGTCAATTTGTCGCTCCGTTTTGCCGTGAAAGAAATACAAACAGACAGACAGACAGACACAGTTTCCCATTTATAATATAAGTATGGATATACATGTGTTATAAGTTACATAAGTATGTATATCAGTTATCTGAGCATGATTGTTTGTTCTGTGTCTGGGTGTAATTTATCTATAATTTATGTATACATGTATTTATAAATTATTGAAGTATGTATATCAGTTATTTCGTTAACATAGTAAAAGCTCTGCTTAGTTTGGGATCAGATGGCCGTGTCTGAGTTGTCCCAAGATAATAATACCAGCCTATAACTGTCCCACTGCAGGGCAAAGGCCTCTTCTCATACAGAGAAGGCACGAGCAATAATCACCACGCTTGCTCAAGACGGGTTGGCGATTTCGGACTTATATTCACTACAAGTCCAGGTTTCCTCACGATGTTTTCCTTCACCGATGTCTGTGATGTCTAAGATAAACTTTAGAAAGTACATATGAATTGAAAAAGTCACATTGGTACTTGCCCGGATTCGAACCCGCGACCTCTTGCATGAGAGCCGGGCGCCTTAACCACTAGACCATCACGACATTTATATTTATTTATAATTAATATTAAAAACATAAAGCGTAAGCTAAAAAACATTATAACAACTCGATTACTGTATAAATTTAAACAGCGCGTTTAAAAAACCTCATGCTATGGCATGCTAACACAGGCCATAGACGTCTAATTGTACCTTGTTTAAAAATAAGAACTTAGTTTATAAAAAAAATCTAATAAAATAAATGAACAAGCAGACAAAGAGCTTAAAACAATCTTTGTAATAAATCATAAATATTAAGGAAATATAACAATATTCTATTCAAGTAGTTAATTAAAATTCCACCGGTTAAACAGCTTTAGGGGGCCATCGAGATAAAACCAGTTTGATGCCTGCTTAGTGCAAGTTATTGCTTGGTGTTTCGACGGCTGAGTTTCGTCCGCTCCGGTCGAAACAAGAATTTTATAGTTTTATGTTTTTAAAAGTGTTTTGGACGATCCTTTTTTTTAAGGCTAATTTTGTGCGGTCTTAATAAAAAACAATAAATTCTTACCTTTTACAATAAAATAAAATTTAAGTAAGTAATTATGTATGGCGCGAATAAAAACTTCTTTCTTTCTTACCGTAGTCACCGTACGATAAAAAATTAAATTAACTTAATTTTCTACGGTTGAAATTAATATTTTTTTTCATTCTGATACTAAAATTAGCCTAAAAAGTAACGTCCGAAACACTTCAAATCAATTAATCAAATCATTTATTTGCATTATTTACATAATAAAATTTGTAGAGTGCATTAGCAACATAACCTTTTCTGAAATATATAATAACTTAGATACAGACGAGGCTTTCAATGAATTCCACGAAGAATTATCATTATTCTTTAAGCTTTGCTTTCCTACAATTAGAAGAAGACATAGTTTAAGAGCCGGTAGAACTTCTTGGATAACGAAAGGCCTCAAAAAAAGTTGCAGAACCAAAAGAACGCTACGATACAAGTACTACTTAAATAGAAGCATTGACAACAAATTAGCGTATACAAAATATTCCAAATTGTTAAGAAAATGTATTAATAGCACACAGTCGCTCTGTAACCAAAGGTATATCCAACTCTAATAATAAAGGTAAAGCAACATGGAACGTAGTTAAACGCTATGTTGATTGTACTGTACCCAGGACTAGTCAATTCATTGATAATATTGTCGACAATGGAAGTACGGTTACATCTGGATCTGACATAGCAAACATATTTAATAATTTTTTCATTGATGTAGTTCAAAATTCTATTAGTTCTGCTTCTGTCAATAATGTGTTTGAACATTGCACATCAAATATAAAAAGTAACGATTTTAGTATTTTTATTAAACCCACTGATGCGAATGAAGTGTTCTACACAATAATTTCATTGAAAAATTCAAAGTCAGCAGGGTATGATGAAATTAATTCCGACTTATTGAAACGTATTGCTCTATTTATATCGGAACCTTTGGCACACATCATAAATCTCTCTTTTGAACAAGGATGTTTTCCAGACAAACTTAAGTTGTCGATAATAAAGCCACTGCATAAGAAAGGATCAAAATCAGACATAAACAATTATAGACCTATTGCTTTAACCCCGGTCGTATCTAAGGTTTTTGAAAAAATTATGCTCAAAAGATTAGTAAATTTCCTGGATAAATATGACATTTTGGCACCGGAACAATTTGGTTTCCGGAAATCTCGGTCAACGCAATTAGCTACCTACTCCTTAATAAACAGTATTATTAATAACATCAACCATAAAATCCAACATCAGCTCTACTCCTAGACCTCAGTAAAGCATTCGATTTTGTTGATCATTCGATACTCATCTCGAAACTTGACAAATCTGGAATAAGGGGATCTTCTTTGTTATGGTTTCAGTCCTATTTGCAAAATAGAAAACAATTCGCTAGGATTACTAAGTTTGATACTGAAACAAATAGTGTAGTTAAGTTTGACTCAAAACACAGAACTAATTATTCTGGGGTTCCTCAGGGTAGCATCTTAGGGCCCCTGCTATTTCTTATTTACGTCAATGACCTTCCACGTGCCCTCACACATGAGTGTGTTTTGTTTGCAGACGACACAACCATCATTCTGGACTGTAAGAATGAAGATTCATATGAGACAGAAATATATAAAACGTTGGAAGATGTTATTCAATGGTTAGACATAAACAAATTAAAAATAAACTTAGAGAAAACGAAAATAATTAACTTCAAAACATATAAGAGCAAAAACATAGAATTAAATATTAATTACAATAATTCACCAATACAGCAGATAAACAGCGCAAAATTCTTAGGTATTACTCTCGACACACATCTCTCATGGAAAGAACATATTAATAGTCTATGTGCAAAAATAAATAAGTTTGTTTTTGCACTTCGCAAGGTAAAAGACGTTACGAACAGACATACCTCTATTACTGTGTATCACGCCTACATATGCTCCATTATACGGTATGGCATAGTTGTCTGGGGAAATTCTTGCAACTACACTAGGGTGTTCTTAGCACAGAAAAAATGTATCCGGGCACTGTACGACATGGACTGGTCGGAATCGTGTAAACCGATCTTTAAATCGAAGAACCTTCTAACTGTTCCCTCAATATACATTTACGAAGTAGCTAAATTTGTTAAGTTCCATGGACATTTATTCACCACCAACGACAATACATTTAAGCGTAAAATTAACCACTTGACCTTAAAAATGCCTGTCCCTAAACTAGAACTCTTTAGAAAAAGCTGTTCCTATATGGCACCTCTAATATATAACTCTTTGCCCAAAGGAATGACTGACTTGCCCTATCAAAGGTTCTGTTGTGTCTTGCGAAAATGGTTGATCCAAGAGAGTTTCTATACTCTTAAAGATTTTTTGAATAAAAGCAAATGCCGACTTGGTGCCCACTGACATACTATTATTACTGTTATTTCTTCTGACTAAGTTTATAATAATATTTCAATAATGAAAATAATTGTATTCAAATTATTTCTAATAATTGTAATTAAAATAATTCTAAAAATTGTATTCAAAAAATTCTAATTGTTTTATTGATAATGTTAATTTTAATAATTGAAACTAATAATTAATTAATAACTAATAATTGTTTTAAATTCCAAATGAAAATATTATAATTTTGCATGCCCGCAATGACGGTGTAACATGTCTTGTGCTATATTAATAATGTAACATCTTATGTAACCACCATGTTTCAAGCAAATAAATGATTTATGATTTATGATTATGATCATAGAATGTAGGTATTGTACATAGTCATAAAATATAGTGAACCGAATACATTCTGCCTCAATTTTGGCATGCAATTTAACAAATAATGCCACATTAACAATAAAGATTACAATAATTATAATAAAGTTTGTCAATCTAAACATTTTTTGTTATTAATTTTTTACAAGTCTAGAATAAAAAAAATTATTATTAATAACAAAATTCTTTTTTCGACCAGAACGGACGAAAAACAGCGGCCGAAAAACCTACCAAGTCTTATTGCGCAGTGTTTTAATAATATATAAGACAAAACAAGGATTTAATAGTCAGTTACTATATAATAGTTGAAACAAAATGAATCTCAGTGTATGTAAGTAAGAAAAGTGT
Organism: Athetis lepigone; assembly: GCA_033675125.1. Taxonomy (NCBI): domain Eukaryota; kingdom Metazoa; phylum Arthropoda; class Insecta; order Lepidoptera; family Noctuidae; genus Athetis; species Athetis lepigone. The sequence goes on from CM066242.1 coordinate 72,453, forward strand.
TTACTACATATTATTTATTAAAATTTAACATCATATACCTAATTGGGTAGTTTACACCATTAACCAATAAATGTTAGACACAATTTCTATAAAACCTCTTTTAATTTCAGCCCAATAAATTCGGTTCATTTTCAATTGGCTATAAAATTTGATTTTTATTTGCTTTGAAATCAATAAATAGATAGTCAACTGAGTTGTTATGTTAGTGACGTCATAAGTTGCCATTGCCATACAAAATCTATTGGAGAATTGCGTTTTGACAGCTCATAAAAAGTAAGTACGTCAATTGATAATGGTGTAAACTACCGTATTATTTTAACCTTTTAACGACCAAGCGACAGCCGGCTGTCGCGCTGCTATTGTCTTTCTATTGTGTCTCGAATGACGTGTGTTCGAAGTTTTATAGTTTGACGAGCCTGTTGGTCTAGTGGTTAGTGACCGTGACTGCTAAGCCGGAGGTCGTGGGTTCGATTCCCAGTCAGGACAAACTTTGTGTGGTGAGCGTAATTGTTTGTTGTGTTTGGGTGTAATTTATGTATAATATTTATATACATGTATTAGCTGTCCCCCACGGTTTCACCCGCATTACGTTAGGTTTTTGGTTACTGCTTCGCTCCCGTGGGACATAGCGTGATATTATATAGCCTATGTTACTCGTGGACAATGTAGCTTTCGAATAGTGAAAGAATTTTTAAAATCGGTCCAGTAGTTTTTGAGCCTATTTCCTATTTATAATATTAGTATAGATATAAATGTAAAGTTTCATCAAAATCTGTTCAGTAGTTTTCGCGTAAAAGAGTAACAAACACACATACAAACTTAGACATTTTTAATAGTTACTAGTAGGATATCAGTTATCTGGTTACCATAAAAACTGCTTTGCTTGGAATCAGATGGCCGTGTGTGAGTTGCCCCAAGATATTTATATATTTTAGTCCCTATATTGTCTTTTACTAGGTGTATTAATTATGGGTCTTGCACCACCCGCTAGGAGATGATTCTACTCATAAAAACGAAAAAATATCAGCTGTTTCATACACCACGGTCGGGAGGGCATTGAACTTTTGTTAAACGACACAGCTGATATTTTTTTTGCGATTTCAGAGTTGGTCGACACTTCAGATCTTTCGCGATTTCAGAGTTGGTTCCTTTATAAAAGTTGTTTGTTTTCATGTAGAATCATCTCCTAGCGGGTTGTGCAGGACCAAAACTACACCTAGTATTCTAAGCGCCTTACTAATAAACGCTGCATAAAGTTATGACAGGTTTATATGTTAAAAAATGTATGGTTACACAAGCTCTATTCGTAACAAAACTTTACACAGTGATTATTAGTAAGGGCATAAAGGTCATAGCTCATTAGAGCCACCTGGCAGTGACACCCACTCCGCACCGACTCGCCTCCTGCGACTAGTAATCTTTATATATGGACTTGTATGGGCATGCGCTCACTATATCAACTCCGTAGCGTCACCGGATCGCCTCGGTTATAAGGCGAGTCGGTGCGGAGTGGCTGCCGGGTGGCTCTAATGAGCTATGATCTTAAGACTTTTATCATACTCTTTTACAGTATTACCGCTGTGCCTGGTGCTGTTAGGAGCTCTGGCGATTGACGCGAAGGCATGCGTCTGTCCTGCCAAGTATGTGTACCGAGTATGCGGAGTCAATGGAAGGACTTATGGGGATCTTTGCGAGTGAGTTTGACTTATTATTATGCTCATGATGGCTTGGAGACTACAACAGGAACCATTACTTCGGGTCCGGTGGTTAAGGCGCCTGCCTCTCATATAAAGTTTCCTCTACACGTGTAATGATGCGTCGGCGGTCGCTGGCAGACGCATCCGCAGATGGATCTGTACGCTGTATCGCTGACATCCCGTGCCTCGGAAAACACGCAAAGCTGTTGGTCCCGGTTATCATTCCCGAAAAAGTGATTACTGGTTAAAATCCAAAAACAATATTTTTGGTTTCGGCATCGGTTGTAAATCAAGAATCCTTTTTTTATATTCGTTGGAGAATTTCGACTTCGTTACCATTAAATAGCTGTTTTGGTTTAAGCTTTCGACGACCAAGCGACAGCTGGCTGTCGCGCTGCTATTGTCTTTCTCTTGTGTCTCGAATCACGTGTACGAAGGTTTAATACAGATTTTAATTAAGTGGTTTTTATGTTTTTTTTGCTTACAGAGCGAAATGTGCGGGTGTGCGGGTGGCGTATGACGGACCCTGTCATAAGCGTGGCTGACGAAATATCTTAGTATAATGTATTCGATAGCATATCATAATAATTATTAATATTCTGTGTAAATTTTTAAACATAATTTAATTAAAGCAGTGTTTTTTTTATTCTTATTCTTTATTTTGGACAACAATGATGCTGCGTGTTAGTAAAAATTATTATAACTTATTATTAGACATTATAAGATACTACAAAAAAAAGTAGAAAACAGACTAACACAGTATTGAGAAATAGTCATCCCCAAATAACGTTTATTTATTATTTATTTATTTATAAACATACAACTACAGCACTATTACAGAGCAATTCCAATTTAATGCTATAAGTAAGAAAAAAAATATACAAGAAAAAAAAAAAATATATATATATATATATTAATTTAGTAATTGTCCTGCTCACAAACCTTATAACCCAACCACTACAACTCCTGAAAGCCAGAATCAACAGTGGAGTCCGCCAGAAAAGCGCCGAGCAATGAAGCTCGACGAGTCCCGGAGAAACGATTCAACTGTCTTGGATCCCGCAACGAAATTAATCAGAAAATAACTGCGGGGAAGTAAGAAAAATGATTCCCACTTCATTTCGAAAATTATTTTAATGAGGGTTTTTGCGTATGAGAAATCCGCTAGATGACAATACGTAGGCGTGAGGTCCAACTGCAGCATGATTGGTGAATTTTGACATATCTGACAATGTCATGTCGATACGCCAAAACCCTCATTGGTATGAATTTTTGCGTGTAGCAGGTTTTGGCAGTTTCTTTTCTGGCGGACTCCACTGTTGATTCTGGCTTTCAGGAGTTGCAGTGGTTGGGATTTTGGGAACAGTGTGGCAGAATTGTCCCATTAAAAAAACTATTCCGTAACCCCGGTGACTGCTAAGCCTATGATCGTGGTCTTGAAACAAAATGAAATAGTTTACTTTGCAAGTAGGACGTGAAAATTACTACCCCTGATAAGGAATGACGAAACATTGCAACCCAGGATAAAGATTTTGTGATGAATGTTAGGTCGTTTGACAGGACTAAACTAAATATTAGTCATTTTTAGTCTAGAGAATTTTGTGACAAGCAAATCGACACTAAAAACTGTCCTTTGCAGTTACATCCGTGTTATGTTGGTTTTTGGTTACTGCTCGGCTCCTGTGGGACATAACGTGATATTATATAGCTTATCCCTTCATCTGGCTATTGGTATAGTTTGCCGACCAGGCCAGTTGAGTGAACCACAACCATACCACAGATAAAACAATAAAATGACATTGATTACAAGCGTCAATTTCGCGTGGGAGTAATGACACCTGACATTAATGACAGTTGTCAAATTGACATTTGGGCAGACCACAGGCTATGTTACTCGCTGATCACGTAACTTTAAAATGGTGGAAGAATTTTTAAATCCTTTCAGTAGTTTTAGTTTATACAATACAAACAAAAAATCTTTCCTCGTTATAATATAAGTAAACAGCATTAATTGTAATTCGTACTAATATTATAAATGCGAAAGTAACTCTGTCTGTCTGTCTGTCTCTTCTTCACGCCTAAACCACTGAACCGATTTGAATGAAATTTGGTACAGATATAGTCTTCGAGCCAAAAAAGGACATAGGATAGTTTTCATCCCGGAAATCCCCCGGGAACGGAAACTATTATTCCACGCGGACGAATATAATATAGTATATAGTAATATAGGTACTTATAGTATGTTAATCAGTTGTCCGGAACAGATGGCCGTGTGTGAGTTGTCCAAGATAAGATAATAATTTTACCATACATAAGTCTAATCATACGCTTTATAAACTGGACGATTAATTGCATTAATTATTTAATATTACTTACACGTTTCCGTGAAGGAAAACATAGTGAGGAAAACTGAACAAATTTTTTGATAATGAACTGTAAATCTACGACATAGAGTAGGTATTTGTGTGACAAATTGTCCGACAATGTAATCTATAATTATCTAACTAGTTTATCCGTACTAATATTATAAATGCGAAAGTAACTCTGTCTGTCTGTCTACCTCTTCTTCACGCCTAGACAACCGAACCGATTTGAATGAAATTTGGTTGTAGATATAGTCTGGGACCCGAGAAAGGACATAGGATAAGGATAGTTTTCGTCCAGAAAATCCCCCGGGAACGGAAACTATTCCACGCGGACGGAGTCGCGGGCAAAAGCTAGTTTAAAATAAAATAATTAATTAATGTATTGCCTGTCTGTTTAAACTCAAAAACTATAATTATTACAAAACTATTACCTACTATTATTTATTTATGTATTTTTTGGATTTCCAACAGAGGATACACAGATTACTAAAACTCTGAGACATACCTACATTAGGAACTGATTATCATTATTTCATTTCATTTCATAGCATTTTTCTTTTTTTAGTTTTTGAAGGCGGTTCTTTATTTTAGTTATTTTTTTTTTATTTTTAAGTTTTTTTACGAGGAGGGCCAAAAAAGGTTATCTTTCATGAAGCCGCATAAAATATTAAAACCATTTTTAAATGTCACAAATAGGTAGCTAACTTTATAAAAGCAACAAAATCGATTCTTTTTTTAAAATCGACTAACAACAAAAAACTTGGGAGATGACTCGTAGCGACATCTATCGCTTTAAGTATGAACTAAATACAACTAACGATTCCTATATGGTAATGGACATTTTATTGTAGAGTATATAATTATTGTTAGAATTATAACCAGTTCTTATATATGGACTCTTTACATAACCAGTTAGTGTTACGACTAAATGACAGTATATAAGTATTATGTAGTACATATTTGGAGGGGAAACAAGCAATGGTGCTGATGCTGATCCTCATGTTCACAAAATGAACTAAATTTAAGTGAATGTATCTTTCTCTTTCCATTTAATTAAGAAAAGGACAGAAGATAAATAGGTATCAGTTTAGTGCTGTCAAATTAGACGGCGCCTGAAGTAAACCGCCACATTTTTAGTGCCCATATTTTGAATTGAGTCTAAATTATCTAAAGAGTGTCTTAATTTGACAGAACTAAATATTTTATCTTCTGCCCTTTTCTTAATCCTTCGAACACTTCGAACGCTGATATAAAAACTAAAGCTCTCTCTGTCTTTCTATCTGTCTGTCCGTCTCTTCTTCACGCCTAAACCACTGAACCGATTTGAATAAAATTTTGTACAGATATAGTCTGGGACCCGAGAAAGGACATAGAATAGTTTTCATCCCGGAAATCCCCCGGGAACGGGAACTATTATTCCACACGGACGAAGTCGCGGGCAAAAGCTAGTTTTATATATTTTTGATTTATTTATTTAATTATGGACAACCAGTAGAAGTTACATTATTTCTTACATCTAAATATTAAAAACACGCTAACAAAGTTAAATGTACAGCACTTTAAAGTGTAACAACATGCACCAATATTTTGTAGTGACACAAGAAAATAAAGAACATAACATAATTGTTTGTTTAACAATTAATTGATTTCTAACTGCTGCGAGACAAACTAAAATGAGGTCAAAGTTTAAAGCGTTAATTACAATTAGTTTTAAATAGACGTATGAGGCAATTAAACTGTTGTGGTGTCATTTTAATTTTAGACTAGTTTCGAGAAAGAAACCAAAAAATATTTTGATTGACATAGTAAACAGAAATAATATTACTTATTGAACCTTTCGACGACCAAGCGACAGCCGGCTGTCGGGCTGCTATTGGTGCTAATTTTCTTGTTCACAAACGAAACTAAATTAAAGTTAAGTGCATCTCTCTCTTTCCATTTAATTAAGGAAAGAACAGAAGATAAAACATTAGTTAAGTCCTGTCAAATTTAGACACTCCATAGTTAATTTAGACGCGATTAGAAACATGGCGGCTAAATATACCTACGTCAATTTTCTTCAGGTAGGCGCTGTCTAATTTGACAGGACTAAACGAATATGTATCTTCTGTCCTTTTCTTAATGAAATGTTAAGAGAAAGATGCACTTAAATCCCTACTAATATATTAATATTATAAATGCGAAAGTAACTCTGCCTGTCTTCTGTCTGTCTCTTACGCTTTCACGTCTAAACCACTGAACTGATTTAAATGAAAGGTACAGAGATAGAGTTGACCTTGAGAAAGAACATAGGATAGTTTTTATCCCGAACTTTTGAAGAGTTCTCTTGAAAACGCGATACAACCGACATCCACGCGGGCGAAGCCGCGGGCAAAGGCCCGGTAAGTAGCTATTCGCGGTGGTGCATCGAAATAATAGAAATAAGGTCGAAAATATTTTGGCAAATCCGCAAAAATGTAATTATTTTGCAGTTTTAATTAAATATTTAAAAAAAGAGTTCTGTGTTTTAAAATTTTTAGATATGTCTTTAGTTTATAAAATTTTCTTTGTTATAGATATAAAAAATAGGATGGTTGTCGCTGAAAAAATTGAGAATTTCGAGACGATAACTTTTTTTCCGAGGTCTTTTTGAACATTTTTTTTCGTAGTACTAGACCACATTTGTGAATTGTTTTTGTGTAAGTCTTTTCTTTATATATTCGACTATACACTGTATTTTTTTCTGGCTTGTGGTATGTATAGATACGGCTAACTTTGCGACGAAAATCTAGACTTTTACAAGGTGTACGCTATGCACAGCGCCTTAAATATAGATTAGTTTGTGAACGAGGAAATCAGCACCAGTATCCTCTTGGAGCCCCAAATTAAAACCAGCCAATCAGGACGCCAACATGTGGCGTGCCTCTAACTCCTGAGTCATGTCTCGGTGTAAACACTTTAATTTTAGCCTCCATACTAATGTTACGCGAATTTATCTGTCTGTGTTACGTTTCTTCGAAACCGCTGCACTAATTTTTAACCGATTTCAAAAAAGGAGGTCTCATCCGTACTAATATTATAAATGCGAAAGTAACTCTGTCTGTCTGTCTGTCTCTTCTTCACGCCTAAACCGCTGAACCGATTTGAATGAAATTTGGTACAGATATAGTGTGGGACCCGAAAAAGGAGACGGCAGACAGACAGAGTTACTTTCGCATTTATAATATAAGTACGGATTTATGTATCGCCACTCCGGCGCCGTCATCTCGTTCCTGTTGACGTGACGGTGACGGCAGTGGACAAACGACTTTACGGATTCTTTCTTCTTCGAATCTGCTGCACCAATTTTGATCAATATAAATATGAAATTGGTGTCATACTGCTTATGATGAATAGCTAGCTGACGCAGACAAAAGTAGCATACCTACTATACTCATCATCTCCCTAGCCTTTTCCCAACTGTGTTGGGGTCGGCTTCCAGCCTAACCGGATTCAGCTGGATACCTGTGTTTTACGTGAAGCGACTGCCTATCAGACCTACACAACACAGTAACTGGGCGACACGATACCTCTTGGTTAGACTGGTCAGAGTTTTTGGCTAACCAGTAACGACTGTCAAAGTTCTACGAATGACAACCGGGACCGGGAGGCACGGGATGTCAGAGATGCCCGCCTCTCGTGTAAGAGGAGCGGGACATCTACTGGGCAATCACGACATCTCAGCAAGTAGCTTACTATACTATAGGTACCTAATTATAAATTGAGTAAAGTTATAAGCCGGGAAAGGATGCTCGGCTTTACGACCCTTATCAGTGGTGGACTCCTCAACAAGTAGGACATTAGGGCAATTAGAGCACTTTAAAAAAACCCTTAGTCCTCGAACACACGTGATTTGAGACACAATAGAAAGACAATAGCAGCGCGACAGCCGGCTGTCGGTTGGTTGTTAAAAGGTTAAGATGACCCACTGACCAAAAATCGAACCCACCACAACCACCGCATCAGACGCGGTCTAACCACTGAGCCATCGCGAAACTCAAAAAGCTAATGAATAAATACAAAAAAGTGGGGACCGGGAGTATCATTTTAATTTAAACCATTTTCCTTTCAACCATCAACCGACAGCCGGCTGTCGGTTGATGGCTGCTATTGTCTCAAATCACGTGTGTTCAAATGATTAAATACTTTTATAATCTTACAGGTGTAAATTAGAAATTGAAAAAAGGCCCGAAATGAATAATCGCTTCAGCTTACAAAATATTCAATAACTTCAAAACGGGTCAACCGATTCCTTCCAAATCGGATCGCTCGTTTAAGAGCTATATTTTGTTACCACAGAAAAACAAACTAACACACATAGCGGTCAAACTTATCACGAAGTTACTGTTAGTATTTTTTTGCGAGAAAACACGACCTTTCGACGACCAAGCTACAGCCGGCTGTCGCTGCTATTGTCCTTGTGTGTCAGATCACGTGTTTTCGAAGGTTTATCGAATCCGGACAAACAAACAGATCATTTGCTAAAACCTTACAGATAAAAATACCACGATTGTTATGAACCTACCTTAACTTGTGACGAAACACAACTCCGATGGTCTTCTCCACTTAAAAACACTTGCACAACCACTAAACTCATAAACAAACACAAAAACAATACACTACAACACAAAACTACATGATTTTTATAACTTTAAATAACTTGTAGCACGATTTCTTTGCGAATTCACGTAAAAAAGATTGTTTTTAATTCAAGATGGAGGACTGAACGCAAGCGCTTTCGACCGCGACGCGAATACGTCACAGACTGACAACAATTCGGGGAAATCGGTGTTGCCGCTCTTAAATTGTAATTTGCGCGGGGCACAGATCATTAATATTGGTGCTGATTCTCTTGTTTACTAACTTCACTAAATTTAAGTTATATGCGTCTTTCTCTTTCCATTTTTTAAAGAAAAAGACAGAAGATACATTTTAGTTTAATCCTGCCAAATTAGACATATATTTAGTCGCCATGTTTTTAATCGCGTCTAAATTATCTTTGGAGTGACTAAATTTGACAAGACTTAACTAATATTTAATGTTCTGTCCTTTTCTAAATGAAATGGAAAGAGAAATATGCACTTAACTTAAATTTAGGTTAGTTTGTGAATAAGAGAATCGGCACCTATGTCGATAGGAACTTCTCTAACGTTATAAATGAAGACATGAGTGGATGAAGGTGATATGTCGCATTTTCGGATTTTCGCTGTTTTATGGATGAATGATGGTGTTATGTGCATACAAACAATTTTAAACCTTAAAACAACCGAGTTTCTGGCTATTTTAGAAGTTCACTACTTGATGAAGGTGTCATGTACACAATTTTTTTATATTAATATTGGATGAAAGTAGTATGTGCACTTAACATTTTTATAAAAGCCAAAAAAGTTAAAAGTTTACTTTTCTACAGTGGATGAAGGAGGTATGTTGACATCGCAGCGCCCTTTCAGTGAATGAAGGTGTTATGTGCTGCACATGTCACTTTCATTCATAAAACGGCGTCACTCATTTTCTCACAAGTAATTTTATTTACTTTATTTATACCTTTAATATTTACTTTATTGTTATTAAGTTATTTATTTTGAAAGGTTATATACAAGTAGATATTCTGTGAAAATTTGAAGCGTCTAACTGTTACCTTTTTTATTATTGAGCAAAAAAAAAAATACGAAAAAAAAACACGTTTATTGTATGGGGATACCCCTTAATATTTTATTTTTGTTAATTTTTAGTATTTGTTGTTATAGCGGCAACGGAAATACATCATTTGTGAAAATTTCAGCGTTCTAGCTATCGCGGCTTATGAGATACAGCTTGGTAACGGACAAACAGACAGACAGCAGAGGCTTAGTAATAGGGTCTCATCTTACCCTTTTGGTACGGAACCCTAAAAACATATACGTAAATAGCACGGCTCGAACAAAGTTAGAAAAAGAAGAAAAATAAATAAAAATATATAGGTAACTATATAGGGAAAGCGTAACAACCAGAATCCGAAAACTTAAGTGGCAATGGACAGGTCATACAATAAGAGGCACGGAAAAGTGGAACAGAAACATAGTGTTGGTATCCTACAGGAAAAGAAAACGAGGCAGACAGTTCAAAAGGTGGGATGAAGAATTAAAGGCAATAGCAGGAAAAACATGGGCAAGAAAAGCAATAAATATAACCGAATGGAAAGAGGTTGAGGAGGCCTTTTCCAAAGCTGGGCAAACAGACGAAACTGTCGGCGTCAATGACTAAACAGAGTTACTATTTTAATTTTTTTTAGTGAAACTGTTTTTTGTCTGAATAAAGGCTAAGGTATATTATTATTTCATTTATTCTATTAAAATACAAACAAAAATATCGGGAACAGGGTCCAAAGTACCGGTGGTCAGGGCTCCAGAGAGAGGAACCTCCGGACAATACGCGCCATGTCCAGGAGTACCGCTTTCTGCACCAGACCCTTGACCCGCAGCTGCCTAGCGAGAGCCTCCTCAGATGTTGGTCGAGGCTCTTCACTATTATGCCATTGGCCGTCACGACTATTGGCACAATGACTGCTGAATCCACATCCCACATATCGACAACCTCGCAAGCCAAGTCAAGATACTTTGATTGCTTATCTTTTTCGGCTTTTACGAGGTTCTCGTCATGCGGGACAGCAATATCAGCAATCATTGTGCGACACTCTAATCGATTTATCACCACTATGTCAGGCTTGTTAGCAACAACAGTCCTGTCAGTAATGATAGATCGATCCCAGTACAATCTGACATGGTCATTCTCAAGAACTGGGTCGGGCACATAACCATAGTACGGTATTTCTGCTTCCTCAAGATTGTATTTCAGAGCCAGTTGTTGATGAATATTATTATTATTATTTTTATATAAATGTTTCCATATCTCGGGACCCAGGGGTCCCGGACTTTTGGAAGGCGTAAGAGGGGCCGAAGCCAATTCGCAGAGGCCCCTTGAGCAAAACTTTTGGCTTGAGAAATGGGACACTATATGCCTTATGTAAGTGCACCTAAGGACAACCCCCGGTTGGTGTTGGACTATAGCAAAACATGGCAACTAAAAAATTTTGGAATATGGATTAAAAAAAAAGGTTGCCAAGTTGATCCAAATTTTGAGATGTCACGCGTGAATGGAAAATATGGTACTGCCTCGATTGAAAAAAAAAGCTAACAATAAGGACCAATTAAAATATGTTAAACCGGAATATCGATATTATTATGAGTCCATTCTTCGAGAAAAATAATCGTTTTATGTTTTTTTTTTCTAAGTCTTCATGTAACTTGTCTCCTTCAGACTTAATTTTCTCGAATTGATTAAAATTTTCTTTGCGGATGAAGGAGTTATGTTCAGTTTTTTTTTAAATAAAGTACTAAAATACATTTAAATTCATTAATTTATTTCCTATTTCTAAAATATGAAACGGTTGGCACCGCCAGACTCCTTTATTGGAGGAAAACACTTAAAGCATTTTGAAATATCTTAAAATGTTCATGCATAACTTTGAACTCCATTTTCTCGAAATTAGAATTTTGTGACATATCACCTTCATCCACTCATGTCTTCAAATGTCGTGTAATAATACTGCTACGTGAAATTGACCCTTATCTCTTTATCTGGCGATGGTATGGTTTGTTTACACTGGCCAGTTGAGTGACCATGACCGTGAGCCACAAACCACACTATATCACAAAAACCTTCAAACACAGATTTTAGACACAATAGAAAGACAACAGCAGCCCGACAGCCGGGTGTCGCTTGGTCGTAGAAAGGTTAAACAACAAAATCAACAATAATAATAAGGGTCAATTTCACGTGGCAGTAATACGACACCTGACATTAATTACAGCTGTCATGTTTGACAGGGCCAAGGCTGTGGCTACGATCTCTGCCAATTTTGTTGCTTGATTTGTGGTATGGTTACTCAACTGGCTACATAGATAATTTGGACGCGATTAAAACTATGGCCACTAAAAATAGGGCATTAACTTCAGGCGCTGTCTAATTTCAACAGCAATATTCCACCTATTCTTTACTAACTGTCCATCGCGGTTTCTAGAACCCCAGACTTCAGCTAACAAAAGATTTGTTTAATTTCGAAACGGCTGGACCGTTTGTGAAGAAACATGACTAAGGCCCGTATTAATAAACGTTACTCAGATCAAAACTCGTAATTGATACCATGCTTAAGATCTTGTTCGTATTATTAAACGAGATTGAAGTTGAGCTAAAGTTACGGATTAGGTGTACGTCATCAGCTAGTGAATAAACGAAACTTGACACTAAGGCCCGTAATAATAGACGTCACTCAATTCTGAGACGCTCTCAAGTTTATTGCTGTCCTTATTTTTTCCCTTTAGAATGACAAGGACAGCAAGAGACTTGAGAGCGTCTCGGAGTTGAGTGACGTCTATTAATACGGGCCTTAGTGACGTATTCGTTCACATCAAGTACAGCGCAATGAGTAGCTGATCTTGGTAACTTAGATGCGTTTATAAATTACCGACGATCGTGAGCTTCTGTCATCGCAAAAATCCGGTATCAAATGATATCGTACTTGAGATCGTATTTGAGTAACTTCTATTAATACGGGCCTAAGAACCATCGCTAGACAACCTACTTTCAAACAAAATAACTTTCGAAATCAGTTTTCAGATCAACAATCATCATCGAAGTAATTTAAGAGCTAGGGCGCTACAGACAGACACACATGTCAAACTTACAAAACCTCTTTTTTGCATTAAGGATTTTAAAATACCCAAATATATTTAAATTTCCCATTTATAAACAAACTTCCCCAAATTCCAGCAAAACTTTAAGTTGGCAACACCAACATCTGGTTTAACTCATTAATGACACGGATATAACACAACCATGATACTGATACACTGCAACAGTTTCTAATCCGTTGTATTAAAGTCTATTTTCCTTTAACTCTGCACTTCAAGGATATTGTGGGTAACTCGACGTGGTTTTTGCGCAAATCATTTTTCGGTTAGTTTAATCCTTAAGGCTATTATTGTAAGGGTTAGTTTTGCTTGAATGGTAAGTGTTTATAAAGTTGTAAAACAGTCAATGCAAGACGAGTTTCTTAGTATGATATCGAGGTCTTTTAAAACTAAAATCCATCTAAGACGGCCATCTTGAATATCAATAACGTAAAAACCATATTTACTTAGTACCTATATGGAAATATCTCTGGGTCAATCCTTTTTTCGTTTCGTAAATGGGTATTTTTAATATTTCTTAGGTACCTACCTATTTTTTGAATCGATTTCTTGTGTATTTAGGTGCTGTGGTTAAGGCAGCCTTTCATGTAAGTTGCGGGTTCGAATCCGAGCCAAATAATAAAAAGATATTTAGTATTCTGTCCCGTCATTATTGATTTTCAAAAAGATTTTTTTTTATGGATATGGATGGAGAATTAATCCATAAAAAAATGTATTTTTATTTAAATACTAGCTTTTGCCCGCGACTTCGTTCGCTTGAATTAAACGAATTAAACGAGCTTTGTTTAATAGTTCCCGTTCCCGCGGGATTTTCGGGATGAAAACTAAGTATCCTATGTCCTTTCTCGGGTCCCAGACTATATCTGTACCAAATTTCATTCAAATCGGTTCAGTGGTTTAGGCGTCAAGAAAAGACAGACAGACAGAGTTACTATCGCATTTATAATATTAGTATGGAAAATCATCAATTGACTTTGCCCGCCTTTAATCTCAGACTTTTTCTGACTAAAACCCACCCTGTTTGTTCCTTCGGTTGCCCTTTATGTTCCAGGGCCGCGGTAACTAAGACTATTCCGCAACCAGACAGGCCCTAGAGGGCCCCGTCAATACTAAAAAAGGCATCACAATTTACAATGGTGCCGATTCTCTTATTCACAAACTAACGGAAATTTAAGTTAAGCGCATCTTTCTCTTTCCATTTAATTAAGAAAAGGACAGAAGATAAAATATTAATTATGTCCTGTCAAATTTAGACACTCCATAGATAATTAAGACGCGTTTTAAAAACATGGCGTCTAAATTACGTCAATTTTCTTCAGGCGCTGTCTAATTTGACAGGATTTAACTAAAATGTAAGTATCTTCTGTCCTTTTCTTAAAGACATGGAAAGAGAAAGATGCATTTAACTTAATTTAGTTAGGTTTGTGAACAAAAGAAACAGCACCATTGATTGTAATCCATACTAATATTATAAATGGGAAAGTGTGTCTGTCTGTCTGTTTGTCTTTCTTTCATGGCAAAACGGAGCGATGGATTGACGTGATTTTTTAAGTGGAGATAGTTGAAGGGATGGAGAGTAACATAGGCTACTTTTTGTCTCTCTCTAACGCAAGCGAAGCCGCGGGCAGAAGCTAGTCTTGTTATAAATACACAGTTACTCAAACTCGTTTCTAATGTTTAGTATGCACGTGCGCAAGAATGTGGCTCGACGGACAATGCTCCATCCATCGATGTTACTGTAGCAAACACAATGAAGTGCTGGGTTTTACTTATTAACATAATGAGTTGGTGTTTCTTAGAAGTGATATGTCTAAACTGTTAATCGCGTACAGCAGTGACATTTCTCCTTTTATTAACCGACTTCAAAAAGGAGGAGGTTTTCAATTCGTCTGTATGTTTTTAGGGTTCCGTAGTCAACTAGGAACCCTTATAGTTTCGCCATGTCTGTCTGTCTGTCCGTCCGTCCTCGCTTAATCTCTGTGACCGTTAGCACTAGAAAGCTGAAATTTGGTACCAATATGTATATCAATCACGCCGGCAGTGGTAAAATAAAAATTGGAAAAAAACGTTTTATTAGGGTAGCCCCCCTATATGTAAATAGGGAAGTGGTTTTTTTTTTAATTTCAACCCTGACGTGTGATATATTGTTGGATAGGTATTTAAAAATGAATAGGGGTTTACTAAAATCATTTTTTGATAATGTCAATAATTTCGGAAATAATCGCTCCAAAAGGAAAAATCAAAGCGTCCCCCCCCCTCTAACTTTTGACCCGTAGGTTTAAAAAATATGACAAAAAATCTGGAAAGTAGAACTTTATAAGGACTTTCTAGGAAAATTATTTTGAACTTGATAGAAAGAACAGTTTTTGTACAAAAAAGATAAAACGGTCGTGTCGTGCGTACTTAGTATGTCAACGTAACAAATAGCCTTTTTTAAACTGATAAGTAGGTACACTTTTTGTGACGGACGGGAAACTATAACGGAACCCTACATTGAGCGTGGCCCAACACGCTCTTGGCCGGTTTTTTTTTGTATGTTTGTTACGCGATATGTTCGTCAATGGAAATATGATTCTTGTGGGTGCCTAACTAAACGACTGTGCAAAGGACACCCCCCAGTCGGGCCTTAGCTTAGGGCGTCGGCGTCGTTGCAACAAAGGGGCAACTTTTATTTTTGCTGGATCGGTCTTTAATAGTTAGTAATGACCGGGGTTGCGGAATAGTTATAATAGCTAGTTACCGTGACCCCGGAACATGAAGGGCAACCGAAGGAACATGAGTGGGTTTTAGTCAGTAAAAGTCTGACACGCCCTTTCGCCGCGCCCAGGACGGGAGAAGTCATTTGATGATTTGACACTAAGCAAAAAAATTATTATGTTAGAAATGAAAACTAAATGTCTTAATTAAAATGTCGTGATGGCCTAGTGCTAAAGGCGCCCGCCTCTCATACAAGAGGTTGTGGGTTTGAATCTTGGCAAGTACCAATGTGACTTTTTCTATTCATATGTGTTCATATGTATGTACTTCCTAAAGTTTATCTTGGACATCATAGACATCGGTGAAGGAAAACATCGTGAGGAAACCTGAACTTGTAGTTAATATGAGTCCGAAATCGCCGCATCGCCTTGAGCGCGCGTGGTGATCAATGCTCGTGCCTTCTCTGTATGAGAAGAGGCCTTTGCCCTGCACTGGGACAGTTATAGGTTGGTATTATTAATGAAAATTAAATGTTTTAGTTAAAAACAATAATGATACTCTAAATTGTAGAATCACTTATATTTACTTAACTGTGGAGTGACATTAGTGTCGCTTGGATGCGCGTGAGTTGATTTTAAACTCAGATTTCACACATCACTCTAGGAAACAGGGATAGAAGATACGATAGCGCTTTAGTAAGAGCGAGACGAGTATAGTTGCGTCTGTGTTTGCGAATAATTTGCGTGATGGCATTTTTATTAAATGGTCGTTGGACTTTTTTTGTGTTCTTTTTAAAGTATTAATAGAAGGTTTTTTGTAAGAATGTGTTTCTTTTCTAGTATAATTAGAATGAAAATAAAATAAATGTATTAAGACAACTTACATACAGTACATTTTTAGATAGAGCTTGTACTATGGTAACCAGACAACTGATACCTACGCATATTTATATACAAAGTTATTATTTAGCTTTCCTTTCTTCGTTCCCGCTCCCGTCGGAATTTCAGGATAAAAACTACATCTTTCTTAGGCTATATCTCTGTACGTGCTAATCTCAGGAACTCAAAAATGTTTTTATGTTTGATAGCCAATTTATCAAGAAATGCTATAGGCTATCACGCTACGACCCACGGGGTAATAATCAAAGATGTAGTAAAACATTTTTTTTACTATTTATTTATTAGTAGTTTCAGTGACGTTTGACGTCTGTACCGGTGTGGGTCGCTGTCCAATTTTTTTGGGAATTTAAATAGAAATAACAGTCAGTGCGCCTTTATAATCATTTATTAGTGTTCTTATTTACAATCTGTGAAACATACATTAAAGTGAGTGGTTAATAGTGCGTTTTTGGGTCTTAAAAATCGAAAAATCTTATATACATTATAAGCCAAATTGTCCAAATTATATGGTTACCCGCTTAAATTTGCATATTTTTGGCAGCGCTAAACTCAGTACAGTGACATCTATCCTGCTAACACCGAACGCTTATCGACCGGTTGCGGTAATCGTTACCACTGCCATCTAGCGATCTTCACCAATACTAGCTGTCAGGCAGGAACACTAGCAGCCGTAAATCATGCCGGGCACCAAGTGCGGAGGTTGCGGTCGCTTCTTGACTACGCAAGAGGGCGCTAGGTGTGGCAAGTGCCAGGCTCTTTACCATCGGGTGTGTGTGGGCATTCCTCCTAAGGCTAATATACCACCTACCTGGCGTTGTCCCGAATGTAAGAAGCATGTTGCTCGAGACAACAGGGCCGACACGCCTGTGAGGGGCCCCACGCAGAGTCCACCTGGAGAAGAGTCTGGCTCAATTAGCACAGCGGGCTCTAGCACACCTAACAGAGCCATCCTCCCGTCGCCTGAGACGTTGGATGCCAGCGGCGCCGCTCGGGATTTGTCGCCAGCAGCCTGTACCGATCTGCAGGTGATCATCGGGGAGCTGAGGGCGGTGCGCGCCGAGATACAGGTGTTCAGAAAGGAGATGGAGGTGGAAATGGCGGAACTTAAGACCACCCTAAACACCTGCAGCACGCGCATTGATGGCCTGGAGGCCAGAGTTGGACGCACTCGAACAACGCGCTACTTCGGGCTCTACGAGCGCAGCCAGTGTGAGTGAGATTGTTGAGGGACTACGGCGAGACATCAACGATAGGGACCAGGATCTTCTCGCCAACGATATTGAGGTGACGAACCTTCCGGAGACAAGATCGGAAAATCCAGCACACATAATTAAGGTCATTGGCCACAAGCTGGGGGTCAACCTTGAGGACCGGGACATCATTAGTGCGGAACGCGTTGGTGGAAGGCAGCTCAACGTGACAAGCTCAGCGGGACCAACAGAATCTCGTCCCCGGCCGATTGTCGTGCGCCTTGCTCGTCGGGACCTGCGTGACCAGCTTCTGGCAGGCGCGCGACTACGACGTGGAACGACCACTGCCGACCTCGACATGCCAGCTCCTGCGCAGAAGTACTACGGCTGACGAAAGTCAACCGTCAGTTGTTTCGCAGGGCGAGGGACGCTGCCAGTCTTCATGACTGGAAGTACGTCTGGACCAAGCAGGGCCGCATCCTCGTCAGGAAGATGCCAGGAGACAGGGCGCAGAGGATACGCGCTGAGGAAGACCTACTCCGAATCTTCGGCCCTAGAAAGGAAACAGTCTAATTTTAATCATGTTTATTTTTATTTTATTTTTATTTTTCTACATGTAAATAGTTTATTTGTTATTGTTATTATAGATAGAGCCCACACACCCAAGTCCGATTTCATCATAATTACTTTCGTACTCTCAACTCATTCGCACTGGTACTGTCTCAACACAACCCCAAATCCTTCACCAGCTTGCTTTGATGGCTCCTAGCAAACACATCTCGTTTGGTCTATTTAATGCAGGATCCCTAGGAACAAACCAGGATGAATTCGTGATCGCCATGGGTAATCACTCGGTGGACATTATGGCAATAAATGAGACTTGGCTACGTAAGGGGGAAGAGGACCGCGCTCCTAGTGTGCCGGGGTACAAGCTCAGACATATACCGCGTCCTTTGACTATAAGAGGTGGCCGTGGTGGTGGCGTTGGTTTCTATATTAGAAATGGTATAAACGCGCGGGTTAGAGTTCATCCTGAGCACGCAAACGTTGAGCAGCTCTGGCTGGGTCTGATCATTAACAAAAAAAAGATTCTCATTGGAACCGCATACCGCCCGCCTTGGCAGGACCTTGAGCTGTTCCTTGACGCCATCACTGCCAGTATCAGCGCCTTAGCCCCCTATGACAATCTTGTGCTACTCGGTGATCTAAATGTAAATCTGTTAGACGTACATAGTTCCAAGTCAAAACAGCTTACTGACTTTGTGAACTACTTGAGTCTAGTACAAGTAGTAAGCACTGCGACGCATTTCGTGGGTGACAGTGGTACGCTCATCGATATCATCTGCACTGATGCCGCAACACGCAATGTTAGAGTGAACCATATCAGCGAGCTCGGCCATCACTCTTTTGTCACCTGCGAAACTGTCTTTAGGAAGCCCCGGGTTAAGCCTAGGTTAGTTGTGTATCGCCCCCTTTCAGACATATTGTCGGATCATTTCCATAACGACCTGAATATGATACCATGGTCCACTATTAGAGATAATAGTGATGTTGATACCATGGTTCATATGTTTAACACATACATAGTCCAACTCTTTGACCTCCACGCCCCCATTAAGAAGAAGACCTTTTACAGACGGCCTACACCTTGGATCACCGACAACATACGTTTGATGCACAGGTTGCGAGATGGGGCCCGGGACCGATGGCGCACAACGAAGGTGCCGCACCATAAGCGGTACTACCTGGACCTAAAACATGAGGCAGCCGCTGCATTAGTGAGGGAAAAAACAGCATATTTTTCAAAAAACATTAATGAGCAAAGCAAGGATCCCAAACTATTGTGGCGTAACCTGAAGTCGGATGTCCTTCCTGACCATAAGAACAGGCTACTGCCAAGTCTTTTTGACAACCCAGGCATCATTAATGCAGCCTTTTTAGACGTTCCGGGGAACCATAACGATAACCTCTCACTGATAAACCACTTCCACAGTCACAGGCACGGTCCAGAAGAGTTCTCACTCACCACTACAAACCAGGAAACTATCCTGAAAATAATTATGGGTCTAGAATCCAATGCACAGGGTGTTGATGGCATCAGTCTGGACATGTTGACACTCACATTGCCGAATACTCTGCAAGCCATCACTGATATCATCAACAGATCCATTGAAACATGCACATTTCCTGACCTCTGGCATTGTGCTATTGTTCGCCCGATCCCTAAAACCAATGATCCAGTCAGTCTAAAAGATCTCAGGCCTATCAGTATTCTCCCTTGTTTGTCCAAGATACTGGAGCGTGTAGTGTATCTACAGGTAATCAACTACTTGGAGACAAACAACATTCTCCCTGAGCTTCAGTCCGGTTTCCGTAAGAACAGAGGTACTGCTACGGCATTGATTGATGTAGTGGGCAATATCCTAGAGGCACGTGATCGGGGAGAGGGGTCAATTCTGGTCCTGCTGGATTTCTCACGGGCATTTGACGCTATCAATACCAATCTTCTGTTGTCCAAGCTAGTGTTCTATGGCTTTGACCGTGATGCTGTGGATTGGTTTGGTAGCTACCTAAGAAATAGGTCCCAATATGTGGAAATCCATAGGGAGGACGGGTCGACGGTGTCTTCCCCTCCCCTCCGCGTGTCCAGGGGAGTCCCGCAGGGATCGATTTTGGGTCCTCTGCTATACATCCTCTACAGTGCTGATGTTGTCGGATCCTTTGTAAACTGTAAATACCATATGTATGCCGATGATATCCAGTTATATACCTCCTTCAAAGGAGTCGACACAGCACTAGCGGTACAGAGGGTGAATGAGGATCTGCATAGGGTAGTAACCTGGTCAGAAGAGAACTCTTTAGTTCTGAACCCTCTGAAGTCCAAGTTCATGGTGTTGGGAACAAAAAACAAGTCGCTGCAATTTTGTCTGCCAATCCAGAGATCATTATTAAAGGCGAGAAAATTGAGCGCGTACTCCAGGCATGCAACCTGGGTCTAATCCTGGATCCTGAGTTGCGTTTTGAAGCCCACATAAAGAGCGTGCTCAGAAATTGCTTCTACAGGCTTAAGATCTTATATGGCATTCGCAATTACCTTAGCATACCACTTAGAAAGCAATTAGTTGATAGTTTGGTCCTTTCCAAGTTTAATTACTGTGACACAGTGTATGGACCTTGCCTGCTTGCTAGAACAGATAGGTTAATTCAGAGAGTTCAGAATGCCTGTGTTCGCTTTTGTGTTCATGTTCCCCGTAGACACCATGTGACCCCATACATAAATAAACTCAAAATACTTAAGATGGCTGCCAGGCGTAAGCTTCATCTAGCGAGTTTGCTGTTTGGCACAATAACAACCCAAAAACCGCGCTATTTGTTTGAAAGACTCACATGGCGACAAAATCAATACAAGTATGGTCTTCGCTCCATAGTACCCCCACTCCGAACTCCACGACACAGAACCGCAGCTTTTAGGGGCAGTTTCAGGTTTGCGGCCACACACTGCTGGAATGATCTTCCACCACCAATTAGAGGCCTGCGAACAATACAATCTTTCAAATACCAACTCAAGAAGTTACTACTTGATGCCCAACTATCATCACAATAATCTTTTATTTACCTCTCGGGTCATGGCCTACAGTCCTTGGTGTGATCATCCGGTTGCGCCGCAACTCGTCTCTGCCCCCAGCCTGCTGTGGTCTGTTAGCGGCGTTCTCGTCCCCTGTATTCTATGTTCTGTACGCCTGTGAGACAATATTACAATATTACATTTTTATTACATTATTTCAATCACCTCAATTACTATCTATCTTTGTTTCTTTCTTTTTTACATTATACATGTTTTATTTTATATGCATAATGCCGTATTTCATTAGTTTTTCACATAGATATGTATGGGTTAAATTCACTCACCGCATTGTTCCTTGGCGTCTGCGCGATATATATATAGATAGCGTTGCGGGTCGTATTCCAACTCCCGCGCCGTGGATTTGTCTTGAGATGGGTTCACCTAATTTCACTCACAAACACAACATTGTTCAAAAGCAATAGGTACCGAGCACAACATACCACAATGATTCATAATAAAACCTTATTACACCATTTGCTGTAAGTAAAAGCTTACGCTTACCGGCTTATGTAATTCTAGTGATCATAGACTAATATATATAAACAGTGATGACATAGGTGACATAATTATTGTACTGTACGTGTGTACCTTAATGTCATAGATTAAATAATGATCGATTATGATACACTAGTGTGTTCAGTTGCCTTTTAGTTTCTTTTTTTTGTCTTTAGTCGATTTTTCGTAAAAATGTTGCCTGATATTTAAAAATTTGTAAACTTGTTTGTTGTAACTTTATTTTCGTATTTTTTGTTGTTGTGTGCTCCGCACCGGTACAACGCCTTTTTTGGTGTTTATCGTGCCTCAGAACAATTGAGCAACTAAGTTCTCCATTGTTCTGAGACAGTAAACACGCCCTCGGCTAGCGCTGAAAACCAGCGCCGTGGACTCGTACCTGTGTACGGGCCCGGCATTATGCTGAGCGCTAGCCCTTTCGTGCAATAAGTTTTATACCTACATTTTAAGTTCATGCTGTAAAACTTTAGCTTAACTTAGCACGAATAAACTGTTTTTCTTTCTTTCTTTCTTTCTTTTCTTTCTTTCTATTAAAATCTATTTTTCATCGTCATCATCTATGCCGTAGCCTTTTCCCAACTGTGTTGTGGTCGGCTTCCAGCCTAACCGGATTCAGCTGGATACCCGGCTTTTTACGTGAATCCATGGGCGTAGCCACACTGGGGCAAGCTGGGGCACTTGCCCCACCCTGGCTCTAACCTATTAGGTACCTAACAAAAAAAAAATCTTATAACAACAATCATAATATCCGTAAGAAAGTTACACAATAAAAAAAAATTGTCAAAAAAAAAGTGCGATCGAAACAAAAAGCGCGCACGATTGACCGAACGCGCGCATCGCAGCAGCCTTTTGAAACAAAGCCGTATTACTGTAGATAAATACACACATCAACATGGTCGAGGGATATTTCAATTAAACCTAAATAACTATAATTCTATTAACTTTTTGTTAAGACACCTATGCATTAAAATAAACCTTGTTTAATAGCCTATCTAATCTGATAATAAACTTTTAGATAAAGTATAAAATTTAAAAGAAACTTAGAAGAAGAGGAAACACTCAGACAAAATTTAAATCTTGACTTTATTTTTGAAACATCAATACCTAAACGACACAGCTATTTTGTTTATAAAAATTGATGAAAACTTTTATAACAAAACGCGGGGCAAGCTCCGCACCGCAGGACCCCCCTTGACGCAGAGTTTCCGGCCCCAGATCGTCGAGGGCGTGCTGAGCGCTCTGTTCCCTTCGCAGGGAGAGTTCGCTCCCCCACTCATGGCTCCGCCACCGGCGGTGTCCGATGCGGACCGCGACGGCGACGACGACGACGTTCCAGAGGTGACCGAGGTAGAACTTGGAGTGGCGGTTCTAAGGCTTAGGGCCAACCGGGCCAAGAACACCGCCCCAGGACCCGACGGCCTACCAGGGAAGGCCTGGGTCTTGGCCTTAGGGGCTCTCGGGCCTCGACTAAGGGGGCTCTTTAGCGCATGTTTGGAGGAGGGCCAGTTCCCACTTCGTTGGAAGACCGGGAACCTGGTCCTTATACCGAAGCCGGGGCGTCCTGCGGACTCTCCGTCCGCATACCAGCCCATCGTTTTGCTCGACGAGGCGGGCAAGCTCTTGGAGAGAGTGATTGCAAGCCGTCTCGTCGAGCGACTGATGTGGGTGAGGCCGGATCTGGCGGACGGCCAATTCGGCTTTCGCAGAGGACGCTCCACGGTGGACGCCATCATGCGCGTGCGGGCCCTCACAACAGGGGATGCGGTGGCAAAGGGCAGGGTCGTCTTGGCGGTGTCTCTTGACATCGCCAACGCTTTCAATACCCTGCCTTGCAGCATAGGGGCCGCATTACGGTATCACAGGACGCCGGCCTACCTCTGTCGTGTGGTCGAGGCCTATCTGACGGACAGAGCCGTTATCTACCCCGGTCACGAGGGAGTGTCGAGTCGACGAGGGATGTCGTGCGGTGTTCCACAGGGACCGCTCCTGTGGGACATCGGGTACGACTGGGTGCTGCGCGCCGACCTTCCCAAAGGCGTCAGCGTAGTGTGCTCCGCTGACGACACGCTAGTCCTAGCGCAGGGAGGGTCGTTCCAGGCGGCGGCCGACTTAATATCTTGAGGACTTGAGGCGGCCCTGCACAAGTTCGAGGCCATGTGTTCATGGCTCTCGGCACCGGCCACCTCCGGGGTCTCAGAAAGCGGTAGGAGGGGTTCACATCAGTGTCGAGTCGACGTTAAAGAACCTGGGACTTGTCCTCGACAACCGGTGGAACTTCACGGAGCATTTCCGACGTTTGGGCCCCAAACTGGCGAGGGCTGGAGCTGCCCTCAAAGGGCTCCTGCCCAATCTCGGTGGCCCAAACACGTCCTGCCGGAGGCTCTACGCGGGGATCGTGCGGTCCATGGCCCTCTACGGGTCTCCGGTGTGGGCGCCCAACCTAGCCACGGCTCCGGCCCGGCTTCTGAGGGCGTCCCAGAGGGTTATGGCGATTCGCATGGTGCGGGGATACCGCACGGTCTCCTGCGAGGCGGCGTGCCTCCTTGCCGGCACTCCGCCGTGGGATCTGGAGGCAACAGTCCTTGCACACACGTACGAGTGGCGCGTGGAAGTGCAACGCCGGGGCGAAGTCCGGCGGTTCCGGTCCGGAAGATTCGGGCGGAAGCGACGCCTGGGTGTCACCACTGCAGCAACGGTCGCCTGGAGGACACGGTCGAGCACACTGTGGAAGTGTGCCGCGCATGGGCGCACCATCGACGTGTCCTCGTAGAGTCGATCGGCGGCGGTGACTACTCGCGCCCGGCGCTGGTTCAGGCCATGCTGCGGGGCGAGACGGAATGGGATGCCGTCGCCTCCTTCTGCGAAGCAGTTATGCTGGTGAAGGATGCGGCGGCGTGTGAGAGGCAACGGCGAGCCTCTCGCCCCGGACTAAGACCCAGGTGAAGACGTCGAGAGTCGCAAGACGACTACCGGCCACCGTAGGCGCGGTTCTGCGGATGGCGAGCGATGGGTAGCTCGCCGCCCGGCTAGGACCAGGACCGCGACGACGGCGCGATAGTGTTCCACGCGCGCCTCAAAGAGAAGGAGTCAGTACAGGAAGGGGCCTAACAGGGCCAACACCTGCCGGGGTTGCGGAATGTTTATAATAGTTACCGTGACCCTGGAACATAAAGGGCAATCGAAGGAACATGAGTGGGTTTTAGTCAGTAAGAGTCTGACACGCCCTCCCGCCGCACCCAGGACGGGAGCAGTCATTGGATGATATCCCACTCACCAAAAAAAAAAGGCTCTAGCACCTCATCGCGGTATTTCTAGCAGTTATTTCAATTCAAACCATAATCGTGCCACCTTGATATGCATGAACTTGTTGTGGATGCTGCAGTCGTTTCCAACGTCCAGGTTCACCCCAAACGCGTACTCTTAGCGAATCATTATGAAATCCAAACCTGGATTCATCAGTGAAAAGCACAAGTGACCTTTGAGAATGGTTCCAGTTTTCGTGTGCAATAGCCCATTGTAATCTTCTTCCTCGATTGCCTCTCCTTAGCGCTGGTACCCAAAGTAGCCTACGAGCACGTAGGTCGACTTCATGCAGTCTTCTTAAAGTTTGACCGCTTACCAGCAAACCATACTCTTTGTATGTATCTCTCGTTATGTGAAATTTGTACCTACTTTACTTAGGTATTTAGAGAGGATTTTATTATTCTATATCTCGGGTCCAGAGCGTTCTGGCGCGTCCGCTCTGCTCTTTCTCTAGCACCGCTCATACACTCACTTACACTCTTGGCTAATACTTTTAGATTTGTAGAAACTAAATATTACATTTTTTTAAGGCGCACAGCCCAAACTTGACTTCTGCCCCATCCTGAGCCCAAGGCTGGCTACGCCCATGCGTGAATCGACTGCCTATCAGACCCCCACAACCCAGTAAATGAGCGACACGATATCTTTTGGTTAGACTGGTCAGAGTTTCTGGCTAACCAGTAACGACTGTCAAAGTTCTACGAATGACAACCGGGACCAACGGCTTTACGTGCTTTCCGAGGCACGGCATGTCAGTGATGTCCAAGATAAACTTTAGAAAGTACATTTATGTTGAAAAAGTCACATTGGTACTTGCCCGGATTCGAACCATTGCAACATCCTCTACCACGAGAGGCGGGCGCCTTACCCACTGGGCCATCACGACGTTTGGGTCATATAATTTGACATAACAATCAGATAATTAAATTGTATTTATTAGTATTAAAGAATACTTAAATAGTTTTATACATATTAACAAAAACAATCCCTAATAACAATAAATAACAATAATAAAGATAGATGCATTATTATAATTTAATGTTAATAAGGATTTAATTTTATCTTCTACCTATTTACACTAATACATATTATAAAGAGAAAAAGTATGTTTTTTTGTTTGTAGGAGCCAGGAGGTAATCTATAACTGGTCTGATTTCAAAAAATATTTCTGTGGTGGATAGCCCATTTATCGAGTAAGGCTATCCGTACTAATATTATAAATGCGAAAGTAACTCAGTCTGTCTGTCTCTTCTTAACGCCTAAACGATTAATTGGTTGATTTGATTGGAACGAAATTTGGTACAGATATAGTCTGGGACCCGAGAAAGGACATAGGATAGGAAATCCCCCGGGAACGGGAACTATTGTTCCACGCGGATGAAGTCGCGGGCAAAAGCTAGTAACTAATAATATTAACCTTTTTACGACCAACCGACAGCCGGCTGTCGCACTGCTATTGTCTTTCTATTGTGTCTCAAAACACGTGTGTTCAAAGGTTATACGTATAAGTCGATATTATTGTACCTAAAACATATAAAAAATGTCGGAAAATCCCTAACGACTGACGAAACAGGTTTTTATCGTTCACTTCAATACGTTATTAAAAAACCAATCGTTTTCAAAGAAGTGTTAATTACCTACAAACTATTATCTTTCACCCGCGACTTCGTCCGCGTGAAATAATAGTTCCCGTTCCCGGGGGATTTGCGGGATGAAAACTATCCTATGTCCTTTCTCAAAAAAAAAAAAGACTATCTGTACCAAATTTCATTCAAATCGGTTCAGTGGTTTAGGCGTGAAGAAGAGACAGACAGACAGAGTTACTTTCGCATTTATAATGCTAGCTTTTGCCCGCGACTTCGTCCGCGTGAAATAATAGTTCCCGTTTCCAGGGAATTTCTGGGATAAAAACTATCCTATGTCCTTTCCCGGGTCCCAGACTATATCTGTACCAAATTTCATTCAAATCGGTGCAGTGGTTTAGGCGTGAAGAAAAGACAGACAGACAGAGTTACTTTCGCATTTATAATATTAGTATGGATTATCTTTCGCCCGCTGCTTCGTTCGCGTGAATTTCAAACTGCGATCTACTATTTTATTACTTTATAAATCGAAATTCCAAAAATCCTTTCTAAGATGCTACCTACCCTTCACAAAGAACACACCCTGTAAGTTTCATGTCTCTAGGAGCAGCGGTTTGTGTGCGATGATATATCAACAGACAGACAGTTTAAAACATTTTACATAGATTATTATCTAAACATATAATAATCTTCAATATAACTTAAATATACTAGCATACATATTATGTAGGTACTGATTAGCGTCTCTACAAATTATTTGACCAATACAATATCCGTACTAATATTATAAATGCAAAAGTAACTCTGTCTGTCTATCTGTCTCTTCTTTACGCCTAAACCACTTAAACGATTTGAATGAAATTTGGTACAGATATAGTCAGGGACCTGGGAAAGGACATAAGATAGTTTTCAGTATTATTCCACGCGGACGAAGTCGCGGGCAAACCGGCAAAAGCTAGTATTGTATAGATTTGACCTCTGAGTTTGTTTCAGATGTTTCTTCTCAGAGTAGAAAACATCGGGCCCATAATTTCGCCGTCCTGCAACTGCCTATCTGACCTCCACAACCCAGTAACTGGGCGATGACCCTTAATTAGACTGGTCCGACTTTCTGGCTTCTGACTACCCGCAACGACTGTCAAAGTTCTACGAATGATAACCGGGACCAACGGCTTTACGTGTTTTCCGAGGCACGGAATGTCAGTGATGTCCAAGATAAACTTTAGAAAGTACTTGTTGAAAAGTCACATTGTTACTTTGCGCGTGACCGAATTTAAATCCACAACCTAAGTTCTAACTTTTTTTGCTTAGGTTTCACAAATTTTATACTTTACCATGAAGTTTTCACAATTATTTCCTAAATCCTCTTATAATTTGGTTGGGATTGGAAGCGTTTTTCAAAAGGATCTCTCGATCCACACGCACATCCTCTTACAGGAGAGGCAGGCCCCTTAAAAACTGGGCCATCACGACTGGATCAAGGTATCAATCTACTATCTAGTGACACATACATATAGCGCCTTACCAATAATCGCTGCATAAAGTTATGACAGGTTTATACGTCAAAAAATGTATGGTTACACAGGCTTTATTCATGACATAACTTTACACAGTGATTATTAGTAAGGGCAATAGTATATACATAAAATTTCGACTTACTAGACAAACGCTAACTGGTTATGTAAAGTAAAGATACTATTTGTTGAAACTTGTCAATATTCCAAGAATATTGCTTCATAAAAAACATCCGCCATCTTGCGGTAAAGAAACCTAATTATATCGGTATGTTTATGGTCAGAAATGATAAAAGGTTATTTGTAAAATTAATTATATAAGGCTACTTTTTGTCTCTTTTTAACGCGAGCGAAGCCGCGGGCATAAGCTAGTGTATAATATACTAGCTTCTGCCCGCGGCTTAGAAAGAGACAAAAAGTAGCCTATGTTACTCTCCATCCCTTCAACTATCTTCACTTAAAAAATCACGTCAATCCGTCGCTCCGTTTTGCCTTGAAAGAAAGACAAACAGACAGACAGACAGACAGACAGACACACTTTCCCATTTATAATATTAGTATGGATGTACATTTATATATATATATATTCTATTGTTGCTTATAAAATTTTGTTTATATCTTTGCACCTACCATGTTTTGTCTCTGCATCACCCTAAGGTAGACTGGTAGATAATGCCCAAGGCATCAAGTCCGCCGTTGTGCGTTGTTTTTTTACATGCGCATAAAGTTTTTTAAATAAATAATAAAAATCAACTTAGACATCACTGACATCCCGTGCCTCGGAAAGGACGTAAAGCCGTTGGTCCCGGTTGTCATTCGTAGAACTTTGACAGTCGTTCTTTGACAGTCGTTAAAATAGTCAGAAGCCAGAAAGTCTGACCAGTCTAACCAAGAGGTATCGTGTCGTCCAGTTACTGGGTTGTGGAGGTCTGATAGGCAGTCGCTTCACGTAAAACCGATTTCAACATAGTTAGGAAACCTAGGCAGATTATGACTATATTCGCCTAAAATAAAAATCAAGCCATACATTTTTAAACAGTACTAAAAATAGACTAAGTATATCTACTAGACCATTATTCACAAAAACATTACTACCCTTACTTACACCCCCTAAAACAAAGAGATATACCCCTTTCCATTATAGCCCTATAAATATATTATTAGGGGTTGGAGGCGTGGCTTCAACACACCCCAGAAAGGGGAGGGGTTTACTGAAGCCACGCCCATCGCTGCCATCCTATGCGGCAGTGTCTCTTTGTCTGTCTGTCAGATAGTATCTCTAAGGTGGTTTTCGTAAGTGCGTTTTTGCGATTTTGCGTTTCTGCGACTAGTCGTGCGTGTGTTAGTGTTTGTTGGTGATGGTTTTGTTTTTAAAACGCGGCTGCTGAGGGTTATGTAAGTTATTTTTTTGTTATTATTATTAAAAGATCAGTTTTTAGCGTTCCGTACGCAATGGATAAAACGGGACCCTATCAATAAGGTTCTGGAGACGTTTGTCTGTCTGTCTTCAGGCTGTTTCTCAAGAACCGTGATAGCTCAAACTGTTGAAATTTTCACAGATGTTGTATTCCTGTTGCCGCTATAACTATATACATTATTAGAAAAAATACGCTTAACCACTGCGCTAAATGAGTCATCAAATTGGGTAAATTAGTTCTGTCAAATAAGCAAGCACTCGAAATTGAAGCGAACTTAACAAAAAAAATCAAAATTTAAAACCAAAATTCAAGGCATTTATTTCACTTAGACCATTTATAGGCACTTATGAATAGTCAAAGAGTCGGTCGGTCAGTCAGAAAAGTGACGCTAATTGCCTGTTCCAAAACGTAGATCTCTATGGAGAAGAACAGGCAAGAAACTCTACGGACACTCTTTAAAAAAAAAAACATGTTTTACAAAATCTTGGTTACATTAATTTCGCCGAACATGCGAACTACAACTGACGATCCTACATCGCGATATCTAAGTTATCGGCGACATTAGAACGAGTACAAAAACCCCGACTAGAACCGTCGGGCAGTAGCCCACCAGACACAACACCCGTCTGGTCGGAGGATCCTCCCTTTTCAATGGAGGATGAGGGACTTTACACTCTGTCTCTCATACCTCCAAACTTCTATAAATGTGAAAACAATGAAGGTAAATAACAAAAATTGTCAATTCAAAAATTATTATAAAATTAAAAAACCATAATAAAAAGTCATGGCAGTCAAGAGCGAGCAGACAGCGCCCGTTCACGGGCATGACGCGTGGCATCAGCACCATTCAAAATAATATTTTATCCTTTTCTTTCCTTTTCTAAAAATGCACTTAACTTAAATTTTGTTTAGGCTGTGAAAACGGCAATCAGCGCCATTTTCTATAAAAGCTCTCCTCACTTTCGACCTAAAACTTCGTTTCTATTTAGCTAGAAATCAATAAATATTAGTCAATTGAGTTGCTATCTTAGTGACGTCATAAAGTGACACTGACTCGCATATTGACAGCTCATAAAAAAACGTCAATTGATAATGATGTACCGTATTAAAGCTTAATTTTATTGTTGACAGTTTCGTCCTCTTTCCCAAAACAATGTCTAAAAAGCCTACTTTCCATAACGTACACTTTACAAACAGATTTCTTTTTAAAATTAGGGGAAACCTGACAGGTTTTTTCTATTATCATCATCTCTAGCCTTTTTCCAACCATGATGGGATTCAGCTGGATAGAGAGCTTTACGTGAAGCGACTGCCTATCACACCTCCACAACCCAGTAACTGGGCGACACGATACCCTTTGGTTAGACTGGTCAGACTTTCTGGCTTCTGACTACCCGTATCGACTGTCAAGGATCTACGAATGACAACCGGGATTAACGGCTGGGCAACCGAAAGAATATAGTGGGTTTTACGGTCCATATTTCAAAAAATCGTATTTTTTTTTTTTTTTTTTTTTTTGGTGAGTGGGAAATCATCCAATGACTGCTCCCGTCCTGGGTGCGACGGGAGGGCGTGTCAGACTCTTACTGACTAAAACCCACTCATGTTCCTTCGATTGCCCTTTATGTTCCAGGGTCACATTATTTAATACAGTATGCATTCTAAATTTACAAAAAAAAAAACGCTTTGATACCTAATAAAATAAAGCATGACTAAATGTCTAAATCTATCGATTGCGGAATTTGCGGAACATCACTATTGTAGCGGGTCACCCTTTTTGGTATCATTGGCAATAACAATTGCACTGTCATTTTTCTGACTCGAATTAAAAATCGTACTATACAGGGTGTCCCACGGCTATGCCACATGGAGAGAAAGTACCTTAAATATTGTAGATAGAGCATTTTACTGAAAGAAGACATTATTTGAATTTTGAAAACATTTTAAACTGCATTCATAGATATTTAAATAAATACATAGTTGAACCGGGAATCGAACCTGTTACTCGAGAAAATTAATCAGTCTGTAGTTTTATCCTACCGATCGAAAGGCTTTATCATAAGGATTATTTTTTGCTAAATAACATAGTCTCAAAAATAAAAGAAAGACCATGAATTTTAACATTTTTATACAAAATTAGTCAATTTTTCAAATGCTCAAAATGAGTCCCTTCTTCTTGAATACAAAGTAATGACTTTTGATTATTTCGTTCCCTGACGATTTTTTGGTCTTGTTGTGGTAGATATTTATTTATTTAAATGATGCGTACTACTCTAGTGGGTACATTAATTAGTAATAAGTAGTTATGATTGTCAATTGTATGTCCTTACGGCAATGTAACTTTTAACTTTTCAGAACAAAATTTTACATCAAATGTTAAAATTCACGGTCTTCCTTTTATTTGTGACACAGTGTTATTTAGCAAAAAATAATCCTTATGATGAAACCTTTCGATCGGTATGATAAAACTACAGGTTGATTATTTTTTCTCGTGGATCAAGTTCGATTCCCAGCCTAACCATTTAATTATTTAAAAATCTATGAATGCAATTTAAATGGTTTATAAAATTTAAATAATGTCTTCTTTCAGTAAAATGTTCTATCTACAATATTTAAGGTACTTTCCCTCCATGTGGCATAGCCGTGGGACACCCTGTATATTCTAGCAAATAAAGTTTTCATTCATTCATTCATTCATTTCATAGAAATCCATACAGCACTGACGGCCGTGGCTACACACGGCAAATTAACCGTGGATTTTCACGGCTAAAAACCGTGTGTGTACAAGAGGCCTAAATATCTGGGGGCCTAAATATCTGAGGCCTGTTGGTGTAGTGGTTAGTAGGCCTGACTGCTATGCCGGAGGTCGTGGGTTCGATTCCCACCCAGAACAAATGTGATGAGCAGGATTGTTTGTTCTGTGTCTGGGTGCAATTATTATTATAATTATCTATAATATGTATGTATTTATAAATTATATAAGTATGTATATCAGTTGTCTGGTTACCATAACACAAGCTCTAAGCAGAGCTTAACTTGGGATCAGAATTGACCGTGTGTAAGTTGTCCCAGTATATTTATTTATTTATCTATTAGGGAAGGATTTTTCGAAATTAGACTCCGAAAGTGTAAGTCGTGATGGCCCAGTGGATATGGCGCCCGCCTCTCGTGTCAGAGGTTGTGGGTTCGAATCCGAGCAAATACCAATGTAGCTTTTCAATTCATATGTACTTTCTAAAGTTTATCTTAGACATCACTGACATCCCGTGCCTCGGTGCGCACGTAAAGCCGTTGGTCCCGGTTGTCATTCGTAGAACTTTGACAGTCGTTACTGGTTAGTTAGAAACTCTGACCAGTCCAACCAAGGGGTATCGTGTCGCCCAGTTACTGTGTTGTGGAGGTCAGATAGGCAGTCGCTCCACTTAAAACACCGGTATCCAGCTGAATCCGGTTAGGCTGGCAGCCGACCCCAACACGGTTGGGAAAAAGGCTAGGGAGATGATGTGACTCCGAAAGTGTTAGCTAGTTGAAACATATGACTCACTTTAATCCTCCGAACATACGTGATTCGAGACACAATAAAAAGACAATAGCAGCACGACAGCTGGCTGTCGCTTGCTCGTCGAAAGGTTAATAAGAACAGAATCGCGAGCAAACCCTAGTGTTATTATAAACCTATCAGGTACACCGCAGGGTGTCTGCCTACCCTCAAAACGGAAATAACCGCGAAGACTCCCAAATTCATGTCATTCATCTTTATAATCTGTACAAAATATTGACAGCCCTATATCAAAATACCACAATTACTAATCACTGACAAAACTATTCATCACTCTTATTTCGAAGGTTATAAAGTCTAATATTGTATGCGATTTAGTTTCTGAACGGCAAATATAAAGTTGTAAAACATTTGTAGTTGGGTGAAAGTTGCTTTTGGATTTTGTGGTTTTTGTGACATAAGTTTAAGGTGCAAATTTGAATGGCTGGAGTTGTGTGGGTCTGTAAATAAGTTGGTTGATAATTTAGAAATAAGTTATTTTTGATTCGCGCTACGGGGTGTCACCTTTAGTAGGGTGACCGTGTTGTTGTGTGCAAACAGGATTTTATTTCCTTCAAATAACATTGCTCTACAATAAGATTTCCTTCTGTACTATTTACTATAGCCTATTTTTTTAACAAACGAGTACTCAGTATATCTCTTTCACATTTCCGGTATTGACAGAGAGAGATGGGAAATTAGTCGAGGCGGAACCAATGCTTTTAACACAAATAATAGCACTTATGCCGATTATGTGGACCAATAGAAAGGAGGACAACATTTTTAGTACTCGTTGGTTAAAAAAACAGACTATAGCTGATTAATGCTAGTATGCGCGTCCATTTTATATAAGCTGTGATCTATATTTATAGATATTCTCCTTTTACTTTCTTCCATAACAAACAGGAGACAGAACAGAACTGGGTCAACAATCACAAAGGGTGTGATTGTTGACCCAGTTCTGTTCGCTTAAAATAATTAAATCAAAATATTGACGTGTAAAAGTTTTATTTATAATTATGTATATCAGAAAGTCGTGTTAGTTACACATTTTATAACTCACTAGCGAGCGACCCGCCCCAGCTTCGCACGGGTATTACAAATCTTTAAAAATCCCGGTTTTACTCTACTATATTATGCATGTATTATACATATAAACCTTCCTTAAGAAACACTCTATCTATTAAAAAAAACCGCAATTAAATCCGTAGCGTAGTTTTAAAGATCTAAGCATACATAGGGACAGACGACGGATAGCGACTTTGTTTTATATTATGTAGTGAAGAACGGCAGAACCGATTTGGCTGAAAATTGGTGGGGAGGTAGCTTAGGACCAGGGGACGGACATAGAATACTTTTTATCTTCTTTTTTTAGTAACCAAAAATCTAATACATACAACGCGGTTGAAACCGCAGAGGACAGCTAGTGTATTATTATTATTTGACATTTATGTGATTTATTATGTAAGTGATGATTATCAATGTTTTATTGTCAATGGTTTAATGTTTTATGTTATGTTTTATTATAGGTAGAAAGACATTCAGATACAATGTAAATTGTTTAATGAATAAATGAAATGATTAGATTACCTAACCTATTTACAAAATAAATATCATTTAATCACGAATTTGAATTTGTGCCAAGTGTCATAAGACTCTGTTCAGATAAAATTCTCAAAAAACCGGCCCAAGATGGAGGCCCAGGCTACAAGAAAAGCCTCTTAATAAAAATCCCACAAAAACCTCAAACATGGCCACCCCACACCTGCTCTTGACATTACAGCGACGACGTTTGATCACTGACTTCGGCCTGTGTCGTCACTTCTCTCCCCCTCCCTCAAGATATACCCCGCACCCCCCGCTGGGACAATTATGTGGCAATATTGTTGATGTTCCAACAAATATTAGGGGAGATAGAAGAATAAACGGCTTGGAGCGATTCATAAAGCCATCTGATTTCAAAGTAGACAGCCAAACTAGATATTGGTGCCGATTCTCTTATTCACAAACTTACTTAAATTTAAGTTAAGGGCATCTTTCTTTTTCCATTTCATTCAGAAAAGGACAGAAGATGAAATTTTAATTAAGTTCTGTCAAATGAAGACACTCCATAGATAATTTAGACGCGATTTAAAAACATGGCGTCTAAATATACGTCAATTTACTTCTTGCGCTGTCTAATTTGACAGGATTAAACTAAAATGTGTCTTCTGTCCCTTTCCTTATGAAATGAAAAGAGAAAGATGCATTTAACTTAAAAGTTAAGCGCCTTACTAATAATCGCTGCATAAAGTTATGACAGGTGTATACGTCAAAAAATGTATGGTTACATTACACAGGCTTTATTCATGACATAACTTTACACAGTGATTATTAGTAAGGGCATTAGTGTGTGAACAAGTGAATCAGCGCCACTGACTAATTTGACAGGATTAAACTGAAATGTTTCTTCTTCTTTGTTTGTAGTTAATAGAATATAAGTTGTTTAGGTTTAATTGAAATATCCCTAGACACTTTTGATGTGTGTAGGAAAGATAGTGAGTTATATTTGAAAGAACATCACCGATTAGCGAAACGGAATCAGTCTTTGTCCATCGAATGAAGAAGGTCATACCTAGTTCATTCTCTTATCATAGATAAGTGGATCGAAGCAACCGCTAGTTCTAGGGTATCCTTTTTAGGGTTCCGTAGCCAAATGGCAGAAACGGAACCCTTATAGATTCGTCATGTCTGTCTGTCCGTCTGTCTGTCTGTCTGTCTGTCCGTCCGTATGTCACAGCCATTTTTTTCCGAAACTATTTAAGAGCTATACTGTTGAAACGTGCTGAGTGGATGTATTCTGTGAACCGCATTAAGATTCTGATACAAAAACAGAAAATAAATAAAAAATTTTGGGGGTCCTCATACATAGAACTTAAACTCAAATTTTTTTTTTCATACCCATATGTGTGGGATATCCATGGATAGGTCTTCAAAAATGATATTGAGGTTTCTTATATCATTTTTCTCTAATCTGAATAGTTTGCGCGAGAGACACTTTCAAAGTGGTAAAATGTTGGTCCCCCCCCTGTAACTTCCAAAATAAGAGTATGATAAATCAAAAAAAAATATATGATGTACATTACCATGTAAACTTCCACCGAAAATTGGTTTGAACGAGATCTAGTAAATAGTTTTTTTTTAATACGTCATAAACCGTATATCGTAATTTACCTTTCACTACGAAACCCTTCATGAGCGAGTCCGACTCGCACTTGGTCGGTTTTTTAAGACTTTGAGAGCCTTTTGGTGATAATTCAACTACGGTTTTCTTTGCAATTTTAAATTATTTTATAATTATTTACATTTTTGTTAGTCGTATGTGAACATATTCACTTCCGGAATCCTGAATCGAATCACCTAGCATAATCAGCTTGTATTGTCCATAGCTTTAAAAAAACATTTGAATTATCAATGCTGTTTTGTAGCTGCCATATTAAACACTAGCTTGTGCCCGCGACTTCGTCCGCGTGTAATTATTATAGTTCCTGTTCCCGGGGGATTTCCGGAATGAAAACTATCCTATATCCTTTCTCGGGTCTCAGACTATATCAGTTCCAAACTTCATTCAAATCGGTTCAGCGGTTTAGGCGTGAAGAAGAGACAGACAGACAGAGTTACTTTCGCATTTATTATATTAGTACGGATAGTACGGATTAGTATGGATATCAACTTACTACGCTAGGTGGCTCGATTTAGGAGTCTGGGGGGTATATTTTCGCGTCCTAAAATGTGTCCTTGAACTTAAACACAGTGTATAATTTAAATAATTAACCTTAACCCTTCGCTTCACACGCGAAGGTCAAAAGTACCCCTAACACTTGTCACTGACAATCTTAGGGCCACCTGTAGAGTTCCATAACCCTATCATCGCTACCCTAATGTCATACTGACCGGAGTGGCACTTGTAGTAATGTCATTTATTTGCGGTATGTTGGACGGGGAGAGGGTTAATTCTGTTTTATAGGGGTGATATGTCCAGTGCACTGGTTCTTTCTTCTAATAGTCTTCTTTTATTTTGCCCTTGTTATAGCTACTATTGCCATACAAATTTCAATTTTAAGAGTAAATTATATTCCTTTAAACTAGTTGCTTCACTTTTGTGTCAATGTTCTGCATTGGGCTGTGAATACGAACAATCTGCACATCACATCTTATGGGAGTGTGTTCTTTGGCAGAATGAGCGCAAGGTTACATCCGGAGTCATTTACTATGCGGACCTTGTGGAAACTAGAACCAATTTCCGTGCGTTCAAGCGCTTTTGCCATACCTATTATTGGAATCAATTGTAACAGCTGACATTTTAGGACCCATTAATTTTTACAGATTCTATTCCGTGGTGCAAGGCAATCTGGGCTTCTCCCAGTTGTAATCGCCCCTTTGTGCCTATCGGCCTAGTTCTGTTCTGTCTAATGCTTGTTATGGAGGGAAGTAGAAAACATATTTTTCTTACTTCTCCGCTGTTATTTTCTAATTAATTTCGTTGCGGGATCCAAAGACAGTTGAATCGTTTCTCCAGGACTCGTCGAGCTTCATTTACGGCGCTTTTCTGGCGGACTCCACTGTTGATTCTGGCTTTCAGGAGTTGCAGTGGTTGGGAATAGTGTGGTGGGATTGTCCCAATACCTACTATTGAATAAATAATTTAGGACGTTACACACACGGCCATCTGCTCCAAATTTAGGCAGAACCTATGCTTTAACTAGAAAACTAACAAAATTAATGAATAGGTACATTCGTATCTTTATCTATTTCTGCCTTGGTCATCACGCGTGAACAGCTGGGCAGACTTGGCTAGTTCTTTTATGTTGTTCAGTCTGTCTGTCTCTTCTTCACGCTTAAACCACTGAACCGTTTAGAATGAAATTTGCTGCAGATATAGTCTGGGACCCGAGAAAGGACATCGGATAGTTTACATCCCGGAAATCCCCCGGGAACGGGAACCATTCCACGCGGACGAAGTCGCGGGCAAAAGCTAGTAAAATTATAAGAAAATTTGTCGAAAAAATAGATATCTCAACCCTAACGACCAAGCGACAGCCCGACAGCCGGCTGTCGGGCTTCTATTGTCTTTCCATTGTGTCTCGTATGTTCAAAGGTTTAAGAAAACTTAAACCGCCTTATTACAAAACAAGGTTTTTCTCTAAACCAGGTTTAAACCATTGAGCCAGGTTTTGTAATTTGAATGTTATTCTGATACGATCAAGGTTCGAAATACAAAACCTAGCTCAATGGTTTAAATCTGGTTTAGAGAAAAACCTTGTTTTGTAATAAGGCGGAAAGACTATAATAATATTATTTTTTCTAAGGTAACTTAACTAGCTCAAATAAACTTCATATATCAGTATCTTCACCATAATAGCCAATAACACCCCTTCACAAATACGCGTGGTGTCAACACATTGTCAACAACTTGTCAACACTGCCCCCTGGGGAACACTCATTAGCTTGAGTGGCCAGTATTTGATTAGTGGGGGTGAAGGGGTTCGGATGTGGGTTTATTAATTAGTGGAACTTTATTAGGTGATAGAGTCTTATTGGATAATCGTTGTGGTGGACAGAAATCCATTTAACTCGATAAAATTAACACTAATCGTCTTTTACAATGATATTATAAGTAAAAAGGTGTAGATAGGTTACCCAAACGAAATTCTATCTTCAAAAACGGCACACTAACGCACACATACATTACACGTCAAAGTAGGATGACATGATTGAAGTAGTGCGAGTGAAAAAGAGATAAACGTCAAATGTCAACGCGATACTCAGTATCATGTTTGTCAATTGGCAAACATTTAATGTGCCACTTTTTGACTGCGAGTGAAAAAGAGATAAACGTCAAATGTCAACGCGATACTCAGTATCATGTTTGTCAATTGGCAAACATTTAATGTGCCACTTTTTGACTGCGCATAACCTATCTACACTTTTTTACTTATAACACCATTGGTCTTTTATATGTGTAGAGATGTGCCGACTAGTCGGTAAAGCCGACGTAATACAAGTCCACTCCGATGACGGAGTGGACTTGTATTACGTCGGCTTTAAAATAAAAATCACCATGCGCGCTCATGAGAGCGCGCGTGGTGATTTTAATGATCATTGTGACCCTTCTCTGTATGAGAAGACGTTTTCGCCAGCTACATGGAACACTGATCTATTTAATGCCGCTATTTTTGCAGTAGAAATGTAAAACAAATAAGTAGTAACCTAAATGCTTTCTGTTAAAGTTAAAACGTCGAATCTTACCTACAAACAATATGTCTTGTCGTTTATTTGCGATGTAAATTTTAGCAATGACATCGTCATTTTGATTTGTATTAGAAAAGTTTGTAGAAAAATACGAAGAAACAGAAGTTAATCATTCTTCATCCTACATTGAAACGAGAGGATCCTACGTCCAGAGGAGTTTTTTGTCTGGGCTACTGCTAAACCTTTGAATTGTCGTGATTTTGTTTATAATGCTAACGGCACGTCAAACATATTGTTCTACTTTGGGTGATAACTTTTAATTGCCGTATTAAACCTTCGAACACACGTGATTTGAGACACAATAGAAAGACAATAGCAGCCCGACAGCTGGCTGTCGGTTGGTAGTTGAGAGGTTAAAATATAATGGCATCAAAAAACTCCTCCGCATCGCTGTCAACCGGTAAAGTGCCCAAAAGGCTGGCAGCATTGCCACGTTGGATGCAATGCTAAGTCTCTGGCCAAAATAAAAGCCAGCCCTTTGGGTCACGAGAAGAGTCAACCAACCTTTTCGACAGCTCTTTAAATAGAAGGTGGGCACTCGGACCCCACGGCCCGAGGGTTTCAACCCCAAACGGCTCGAAAATATAGTTACCAGTAAGATTACTATACTTTCGCCGCTTGAGGTTTTCCGCAGCCGAGGCGGCAGCACCGGCACAGCACGCCGTACTAGGAAGGTGGGATGGCGCAAGAGTATCGACACACGTAGCGTCCCACACTAAAGGCCTACCCATCTTCCATGGGAATAACCTGGGTCGAGTTTTAGCTTGCTAGAATTTATTCGGGATGCATTACGGCCTTACGGGCATTATGTTTAATTGATGGAACAACGCACCCGGGTCATGTATCTTGCCTGAGTTGTTCCCAATCCATAAAACATCACACGATTAGCTAGATACAACAGAGGGATGAATGGATTACATCGGTAGCCGCCACTTTGTGAGCAGTACAGAAAACAAATAATTGATGCGATGCCGCTATCGGCCATGATACGTCGCGTGGGGCCACGAAAACAGCGGGCTGTGTTTACTATATAGACTCCTAAAAAGAAGTTGTTACAAACGTCATGTATTTTTTTAAGTACATTTTTGACAGCGTTGACAATAGCCAGCGTTGATATTTTATTTACATATTGCAATCATGTATATATTATTTATAATTGTAACACATTTATTTTAAAAGTGTGCGTATGGAGTTTCTTCTCCATATAGAATAACCTTTTTGGAATGGGCGACTAGAATGAACTATTTTTAAATGTAATTGACGTTCCAAAGTGCCTCCATAGGCCTCCATGGTCAAATTCAACAAAAATTTGATTTTTAGAGGGCAACCCGGGACGGTTAGCAATAGATAAACTAAACTAATAAGTAATAAACTAATAAAGCTTGACACATCTCGGAGAATCGATTCAACTATCTTGGATCCCATAACAAAATTTAACAGAAGAGAAAAAAGAAAAACTTGTGCCCTTACTAATAATCACTGTGTAAAGTTATGTCATGAATAAAGCCTGTGTAACCATAAATTTTTTGACGTATAAACCTGTCATAACTTTATGCAGCGATTATTAGTAAGACGCTTAGAAAGAACCGCCATCATAAACTAAAAAAAATGAAAAATACAAAAATTTCAGAAGTCGGTGACTTAAGTTCTGTTTCCGACTTATTTTCTGTTCTTAGTTTTGAAGGCGGTTCTTTTTTAAGTTTTTTTCCTTTTTTGGTGCAATTTTATTACTTTCGCGCGGACTAAATGAAATGCATTACTTAGTATCATGGTTCCCCGCTGTTTTACTAACCCCACACAAATGTAAAGCTTTTAATGAAAAGAGCAAGCTAGTTAACCCTCTGTTTGCCGACGGAGCGCCGGGGCCCGCGGGCCGCAGGGAGCGACCGGCCCCAGGGCCCCGCGGCGGTAATGTTATGAATTTTATTGTTTGCCTAACGTCAATTTTGATTCGGGCCACCGTTTGTTGAGTTTTTAGTAAAGTGATGTGTGAATTTGTCTATTCAGGGGTGAATAGCATTGCTGTAAAATGATTAATAGGGAGTTAAACAATGTTGGAGTTTTTTGTAATACAAACAAATAAAATAGGACATTCTTTCTTTGCACTACTTTGCAGTGCTCTGGGTCCATAATTTTCATATTTTTTGTACAACACCCAAGTTTACAAGACGCAATAAATATGTTGAGTATTCAGTATAGCACCGATTACCAGGCTGTTTCATCCTAATAATATTATAAATGTGAAGTTTGTATGTGTGTGTGTGTGTGGATGTTTGTTACTCTTTCACGCAGAAACGTCCGAAAAGATTAATGGTGTTTGTTGAAACACAGTTTCGGTTTGCCACCAGTTCGTTAAATTTTATGCTGTAAAAATCGATCTTTTCACTGTTACTTTATCTACACTATAATATTATAAAAAGTAAAATTTTGTTTGTTTGATTGTAATGAATATGCTGAAAAACTACTGGTCCGATTTTAAAAATCCTTTCACCATTCAAAAGCTGCAGTGTCAACGAATAACATAGGCTATATAATATCACGCTATGTCCCACGGGAGCGAAGCAGTAACCAAAAACCTAACGTAACGCGGGTGAAACCGCAAGGAAGAGCTTGTTGTACATATAGAAAGAAAACGTCTTACATCTTTTGTGCTACAAAACTGACTTTTATCAATAAATAAAGTGATTCAAGAGAACGGTATTTTATATATGAACCTATGTGATTTGTTACTTATTTATACATTTAAATCGGTTCAGGAGTTGAGAAGATATTATGTTGGGCTATAAAATTCACATACCGTCATCCAAAACCATCTGTATAATCTCTTAATCGTCCACATTTAAATTAATGAAAAAAAAATTAACCGCACATACAAATGCACAAAAACTCCCATAATAACCCTTTGCTAAGCCGTCGCGCCTGTAATACTTATACAAGTCGACACAGCGTGTAATAGCCCGAGTTAATAATTCACACTAGATGAGCCCGCTCAATTATTTTGGGGCCCGTTTGACCCTCCGCGGCGGGAGAAGGGTTGATTTTGTTAAGGCGATTTTTTTTTAGATTTGTTTATTAATTATGATAACTGATATTATATGAATAGTATTTATGAAGAAGCTTATCTAAAAAAGTATTACTACCTACCAAAATTACATGCTGAAAACTGGCGAGGCGAGGGAACTATCTTAAAACCGATGCTGCTACACGAAACTAGTGTTAAGGTGGCCGTTGACAGTCATTTTTCGCGTCAGTCTAGTCGTAAATCTATTGCGTCACTCCAATTGGCTGCCAATCAACTCTGGCATGGCGATTCGACACTCAGGATCAAATTTTGGATGGAAGTCAGTTTAAATAACTGACGCGCCAAAATGATCGTCAATGGCCACCTTTAGAAATCGATTTATATTTTTACGTTAATTACGTAAAAATTGATTCATTGATGTCCGTCATCATCTCCCTAGCCTTTTCCCAACTATGTTGGGGTCGGCTATCAGCCTAACCGGATTTAGCTGGATCTTAGTGTTTTACGTGAAGCGACTGCCTATCAGACCTTCACAACCCAGTAACTGGGTGACACGATACCCTTTGGTTAGACTGACCCGTAACGACTGTCAAAGTTCTACGAATGCCAACCGGGACCAACGGCTTAACGTGCTTTCCGAGGCACGGGATGTCAGTGATGTCCAAGATAATCTTTAGAAAGTACATATGAATTGAAAAAGTCACATTGGTACTGGCCCGGATTCGAATCCGCAACCTCTTACACGAGAGGCGGGCGCCTTATCTACTGGGCCATCACGACATCCATTCACAGATTAACAGAGAGAGAGAAGAGATAAAAAAAAGCAAGAAAATGGTACCATTATGTCCTCCATAGGTTTATTATTATATGTCATTCATTGTCTAAAATCGCCGCACCGCCTTGAGCACGTGGTGATCAACGCTCGTGCCTTCTCTGTATGAGAAGAGGCCTTTGTCCTGCAGTGGGACAGTAATAGGCTGGTATTAATATTTGAGTTTGACGGGCCTGTTGGTTAGTGACCCTGACTGCTAAGCCAAAATATGATTTCCACTTTGTATTAATATTACATTGACAAAAATAAATAATTTGAATCTTGAATTGACATCACAGACATCGGTGAAGGAAAACATCGTGAGGAAACCTGGACTTGTAGTTAATATAAGTCCGAAATCGCCAACCAGCCTTGAGCAAGCGTGGTGATCAATGCTCGTGCCTTCTCTGTATGAGAAGAGGCCTTTGCCCTGCAGTGGGACAGTTATAGGCTGGTATTGTTATTATTATTATTTATAATCTTGAATTGATCAACCGCGGCAGAGAAAGGGAAGATTTTGCTAACTTTTTAAAGGTTTTTTTGCCTCTTAAACCGATTTTGTTGTATTTTGGAACCCAACACCCCACGCTCAGAAATC
The DNA here is from genome assembly GCA_033675125.1 of Athetis lepigone. Taxonomy (NCBI): domain Eukaryota; kingdom Metazoa; phylum Arthropoda; class Insecta; order Lepidoptera; family Noctuidae; genus Athetis; species Athetis lepigone. Next base: position 116,265 of record CM066242.1, read on the forward strand.
GCAATAACCAAAAACTAAAGCAAAACCTCCATTGTAGGTGACAAAAAGACAGTTTCTTTCACCGCACTGACACCCATAGACAAAGTCCCGCCCCATCGTCCATTGTACGAAGTTCGTCTCTCAATAGAACATTGTCTATTATGTTGGCACCCCATTTCATTAGCTAATTGTGTGTCGTCATCAACACCTGTGCTTGGTATTGTTGGTTTTTCTTCTATTTGTACGGTGGGGTTGGTTTTTAGTAATTTGAGGTTAACTAATACCAACTTATTAATTTGTGAAGTTGCGGTTTTGAAACTGAGCAATCAATGTGACTTTTTGATGTGAAACATCTATAGCCGCACGTAAAACAAATTTCTTTTTCGCCACGCTATATGATGGTGTATATATACAGTCACAGTCTTGTGTACTGTGTGGCGATGATGTAATGTCGATGTTTCACATCTGCCAGGCGTCCCGTGACGGCTCACTTTTTTTTTTAATTTGAAAATTGCAACTGGGTGAAGCCCAGATTCAAGAACAGCTCCACGGATTCAAATTTTATTTATTTATTTAAAACGGCTATCGCTTGGTCGTTGAAAGATACATTTCAACGATCAACCGACAGCCGGCTGTCGAACTTTACCGACCCTAACTTGATAGCTTCACAAATTCTACATATCAGTAAAAATGTATGGCTTGGCTGTTTCGTTACTTCGTACAGAAACGACGACGGTAGCGAAATGTTGAAGCCATACATTTTTACTGATATGTAGAATTTGTGAAGTTAGGGTCTGTAGAGTTAGGCCGTGTAGATTCAGAAGCTTGGCTCTACCTGGGATATCTGATATATATTTTTCACAGGGCAAACCTTATGTGGTCTTGGCAACATTATACATGAAATGTTTTTGGTGGGATTTTATTTATCCATACTAGAACTAATATTATAAATGGGAAAGTGTGTCTGTCTGTCTGTTTGTCTTTCTTTCACGGCAAAACAGAGCGACGAATTGACGTGATTTTTTAAGTGGAGATAGTTGAAGGGATGGAGAGTAACATAGGCTACTTTTTGTCTCTTTCTAACGCGAGCGAAGACCCGCGTCTTCGCTCGTAGCAGAAGCTAGTTTATTTATAATACTTACCGTGGTTTAAAAAGCACGTGAAGCCATTGCTCCCGGTTGTCATTCGTAGAACTTGGCAGTCGTCACTGGATGTCAGAACTTCATAATCCAGAAAGTCTGACCAGTCTAACCAAGATATCAAAAAACCTATTTACTGTATTTTAAAGGTCTGATAGGCAGGTACTCCATGTAAAACCCTAGAATCCAGCTGAATCCGGCTAGACTGGAAGCCGACCTTAACAAAGATGGGAAAAGGATTATCTTTTTGGGGAGTGGGAAATCATCAAATGACTGCTCCCGTCCAGGGCGCGGCGGGAGGGCGTGTCAGACTTTTACTGACTAAAACCCACTCATGTTCAATCGGTTGCCCTTTATGTTCCGGCGTCACGGTAACTATTATAAACATTCCGCAACATGGGAAAAGGATTGGTAGATGATGGATCCCCTTAAATGAACATTTTATTAAACACCGACCATAGATAATAGCAAATGTACACAAATGCATCGTGATCTAAGCACCGTTAACAATGTGTACCCCTGGGGGTACATTGTGTACCCTCAAGGGACACGAGAGCTTTAGCTTTCGTTAAATATTAAAGGGTACAAGGGGTCGGTTTGTTACTGTTTTGTATCAACAATAGCTATAGTTTTAGGGCATTATTGTTAAGAAATACAGGAATGATACAATTGCACATAGCTCGAATACTGCTCGACTTAGTTTTTAATTATGTCATTCATCATCTCTTCCCAACTATGTTGGGGTCGGCTTCCAACCTAACCGGATTCAGCTGGATGGTTACCAGTGTTTTACGTGAAGCGACTGTCTATCAGACCTCCACAACCCAGTAACTGGGCGACACGATACCCCTTGCTTAGGCTGGTCAGAGCTTCTTCAACTTCAACTTTTATATATTATATGGCAATCCACCGAATTTTCGGTGATTTCTGCCAATGTCCAGTTTGAAAATAATATTTCAGTTTATATGACAATTGTACGGTTATTAAATTATAGTATGGAGATCATACACGTGTTCTTATAACCAAGAACACGAGATGACTCTCAGAGCTTCTGGCTTCTGACTACCCGTAACGACTGTCAAAGTTCTACAAATGACAACCAGATTATCGGCTTTACGTGTTGTCCGAGACATGGGTTGTCTTTGATAATAAAATAATAGAATCAATCATGGACCCTGTCGCCCTGCCGGGCACAGGTTTTTGGATTTTTATAAGAGTTTATTTATTAATAGCTTTTGCCCGCCACTTCGTCCGCGTGGAATAATAGTTCCCGTTCCCGGAGGATTTCCGGGATGAAAACTATCCTATGTCCTTTCTCGGGTCCCAGACTATATCTGTACCAAATTTCTTTCAAATCGGTTCAGTGGTTTAGGCATGAAGAAGAGACAGACAGACAGACAGACAGACAGAGTTACTTTCGCATTTATAATATTAGTACGGATTAAATGTCGCCCGCGTGAATGTCGATATTTCCGTCCTCTATTTTACTAATTTAGGGTTACAATTTATAAAAATTCTTTCTCAGTGTTCACCTACTCTTCACAAAGAACACACCCTGTAAGTTTCATGTCTCTAGGAGCAGCGGTTTGTGTGCGTTGATATATCAACAGTCAGACAGTTTACCATTTTACATATATTGTAAAGGTAAATACATACATAACATCTGTCCATATGTATTACGTATCGTTGATAAATTACACCCAGACACAGGTCAAACAATCATGCTCATCACACAAAGTATGTCTTGAATGGAAATCGAACTCAAACTTAAAACTATTTTATTCAAATAAACCATTTACAGGTGCTTTCGAATCGTCAAGGTGTCAGTCTGTCAGAAAATTGAAGCTAATTGCTCGTTCCAAAAAGTAGATCACATGGAGAAGAGCGAGCAAGAAACTCCATGGACACTCTTTTAAAATCAATATATTACAAAAAATTGGTTACATCATTCATTGTTAATCTAAGGTAGTATGTGAGAACAACGTAACAAGACGTACAAGTTAAAAGAGGCATTGTAAATATAGGAAATATATAAAACAATTTTTAAAATAACTGTGGCAGTTAAGAGCTGACCAGTCTTAGCAGACAGCGCCTAGCAGCCAGGGTCACTAGCTAACCACAACCAGTAGTTAAAACCTTTACCCTACAACTTTGTTCGTTTTATAGAATAATCGTTTTCCTTGTATATATTCCGGTCAATCTGTAATCCTGCACCCCAGGGACTCAACAAATAGCTCAATATCGCTAATGAGCATTGTCATCGTCACTGAGGGGCGCCGAGGGAATATAGGGAATGTAGGGAATATAGGGAACAAAGAGACAATCCACTGTTTTACTAATATATAGGGCAAGGTGTCTTCCTATGACGGGCCTGTTGGTCTAGTGATTATAGTGACCCTGACTGCTAAGCCGGAGATCGTGGGTTCGATTCCCACCCAGGACAAATTTTGTGTGATGAGCATGAGTGTTTGTTCTGTGTCTGGGTGTAATTTATCTATAATATGTATGTATTTACAAATTATATAAGTATGTTTATCAGTTGTCTGGTTACCATAGTACAAGCTTTGCTTAGTTTGGGATCAGATGACCGTGTGTGAGTTGTCCCAAGAAATTAAAAAAAAACAGACTTTGGGTTAGGCATGAAATAAATTGGCATAGTGCGTTTCAGGCCACGCTTAGAATAGGGTTCCGTAATGGTTCATCTCGCACTACACCTTCGTCGTCCTAATTAATTCCTATAGGCGTCGTCCTAATTGGGAGCGATCGTACGACGGCGCGATGCGTTCTCGTCGTGCGATGAGTTCAAACATACAGATTTCATCAGAGTGTCCTATTTGAATCTCGCAAGCAACTCGCAAATAATCGTGCGAGCACATGAAATGCTTAATAACGATCGTACGATGCGTTTGATCGTCGTCGTGAGATGAAAAACGCATCGCGCCGTCGTGCGATCGATCCCAATTAGCCATTAGGACGACGCCTAACAACCATCATCTCCCTAGCCTTTTTCCCAACCATGTTGGGGTCGGCTGCCAGCCTAACCGGATTCAGCTGGATACAAATGCTGGTGTTTTACGTGGAGCGACTGCCTATCTGACGTCCACAACCCAGTAACTGGGCGACACGATACCTCTTGGTTAGACTGGTCAGAGTTTCTGACTAACCAGTAACGACTGTCAAAGTTCTACGAATGACAACCGGGACCAACGGCTTTACGTGCTTTCCGAGGCACGGAATGTCAGTGATGTCTAAGATAAACTTTAGAAAGTACATATGAATTGAAAAAGTCACATTGGTACTTGCCCGGATTCGAACCCACAACCTCTTACACGAGAGGCGGGCGCCTTGTCCACTGGGCCATCACGACGCCTAACAACCATTTCGCTTAAATGTCAACCATGTCTAAATTATCTATGAGGTGTCCTAATTTGACAAGACTTAATTAAACTAAAATTTTATCGTCTGTCCTTTTCTTAATTAAATGGAAAGAGAAAGATGCACTGAACTCATATTTAGGTTAGTTTGTGAATAAGAGAATCGGCACCAGTAACCATCGTAACTCACGATATTTCCGTCAATGAAATTATGAATCGCTTTTAAAGATTTCACTTAAAAAAGTATACCGGCAATTTTATATTGCGGTTTTGGTTATTATGTGTTCATGTTACGTTGCAAAGTTGCACCGTAATATGAACCTTATTCTAATAAGCAACTGCCTATTACACTTCCACAACCCAGTAACTCAGTACTAGCTTTTTCCCGCGACTTCGTCCGCGTGAAAAAAGTTCCCGTTCCCGGGGGATTTCCGGGATGAAAACTATCCTATGTCCTTTCTCGGGTCCCAGACTATATCTGTACCAAATTTCATTCAAATCGGTTTAGTGGTTAAGGCTTGAAGAAGAGGCAGACAGACAGAAAGACAGACAACGAACTGTGTTTGAAAATTAAAAACTTACTAATTACCAGCCACATATATATAACATACAGTATGTGTACGATACTAAAAAAACACTATATTACGGTAGTTTACACCATTATCAATTGACGTACTTTTTATGAGCTGTCAAAACGCAATTCTACAATAGATTTTGTATGGCAATGGCAACTTATGACACTAAAATAACAACTCAGTTGACAATCTATTTATTGATTTCAAAGCAACTAAAAATCAAATTTTATAGCTAACTAGCTTTTGCCCGCGGCTTCGCCCGCGTGGATGTCGAACTTCTATCCACTATTTTAACCCTTTTTTTGGAAGTGAGAAATCATCAAATGACTTCTCCCGTCCTGGACGGGGCAGGAGGGCGTGTCAGACTTTTACTGACTAAAACCCACCCTTCGATTGCTCTTTATGTTCCAAGGTCACGGTAACTATTATAAATATTCCGCAACACTATTTTAACCCTGTAGGGGTTGAATTGATAAAAAATCCTTAGTGGCTTATGCTTACTCTTCACATAGAATAACCCCTCCAAGTTATCTCTAGTTAGTTATTGTTAAATATCAACAAAGCGTTGGTATCAGTCTGTGAGTATACTATTATATGTACATCAAACGACTTTCCCTACCCTGGGCGGGGCGGAAGGGAGTGTCAGACTGATGGCCCTTTAGCGTCAATTCACACGTACCACAACCACACCACGTCGCAGCGACAAAATGTGGTCAAGATGTGGTTACGTGTGAATAGTGTCGCAGCGGCTTTTTGCAGCTGCGTTGTGGTAGCCACAAAATGTCGATGTGGTTAGCGCAGGCGCCAGCTAGGCGCGCGTGGACGTCATGTCGTGGCGATGTGGCCGCGCTGCCGCCGCGTTGCCGTCGCGATGTGGTTGCGATGTAGTCGTATTACACAGGTGGTCGATAACAACCACAAAATGTGGTGCGTGTGAATTGTAATATTCATTTTCAATACACAATTTACGCCCGACCACATCGCGGCGTTGTGGTGTGGTTGTCGCTGTGGTGTGGTTGTGGTACGTGTGAATTGAGCCTTATGTTCCGGGGCAGCGGTAACTAATAGAATTAATCCGCAACCAATGCAATGCATTGGCCCTAGAGGGCCCCGTCACGTGCTGACTGCTCTTTAAGGTGCGAGTGGAACAAACGTGCCGTCGACACGAACCTAGTTATCGGGCACCGAACCTTATCGGGCGGCGAGCTACGCATCGCTCGCCGTCCGCAGTCCCGCGCCTAAGGTGGCCGGTAGTCGTCTTGCGACTCTCTACGCCTGGGTTACTGTCCGAGGCGTGAGGCGTGACGGTGTCACACGCGCGCCGTGGACTCCTCCTCCAGCATGACTGCTTGGCAGAAGGAGGCGACAGCTTCCCATTCAGTCACCCCCGCCGATATCCTCTGCAAGAACACGGCGGTGGCCCACCCGAGTTGGGCATACCACAACCGTATGCTCCACCGTGTCCTCTAGGCAACCCTTGCTGCAGTGGTGACACCCGGCGTCGCTTCCGAAATGTCCGGTCTGGTAAGGAACAGTTTTCGGCGATACATAAGAGCGCTGTGGCGCCTCGCCAGCGACTCCTCAAAGAGACGTGCCCACTACTGGATTGCGACAGTCGCAGTCTCCATTCCGCCATAAGATCCCGCCGGAGCTGAGGTGCATCGCGCTGCAATTAACTGCGGCAGCGCAGTTATTGGTTACTGATCGGCTCCCGTGGCTCATGGTGCAATGTTATGTAGCACAATATTATGTGTTATTCTGTTAAATACGAATATCTTGCAAAGTCATCGGCCAGCTTTGCTACTTCCTGCTCGTATGTATCATCATTATATTGCTGCGGAGTCATTTTAAAACTATGTGATAATTCTAATTATATTTATTGTAATTAAATTAAGTTAACGGCAATTATGTACAAAATTTAAAACTTGTATTTAATTCATGAAAACCCCCTGACAAATCATGCATTATTTTAAGCCTAATTTCATTGCCATAAAAATGGTTATAGTGAGTGAATTATTGATATTAGACATATGCTTTCGCGGACTTTTTCTTAGAACGTTTTAAGAAACAATTCTTTAGTACATAATTTTTGCATAACTTCAACCATTTTGTCACACCTTTCATTACTGCTCGGCTCTTATGTGTCTTAGTGATATGTTATATAGCCTATAACCTGATTATAATCGTACCAAGTTTAATTAAAATTCCTTTAGTAGTTTTTCACACCCATGCGTGCACATACAGACAGACAGAGAGACAAAAATTTACTGATTGCATTTTTGGCATCAGTATCGATCACCAATCATCCTTCAATAGAATAAATTGACCTCTCTACAGTTTGTGGGCACTTATAGGCTGAGGATGTCGTTATAGCGGCAACAGATAAGTATCCGACTATCCTGGTGCATGATATAAGTCTGGTGACAGAACACAAAAATCCTCTCTGCTCACTTGCTTAAGTGGTGGAACCAACATACAAAGTTTTAAGTGAATCCACAAAGAAATAAAAAAAATTTCCAAAAATCCTCTCTTAGTGGGCGCCTACATCTCCCAACAAACACACATGCCAAATTTCAGCTCTCTACGACCAGTAGTTTCGGCTGTGCGTTGTCCATCATTCAGTCAGTCACTCAGTAACGGAAGCGTTTTATATTAGATTGAAAATGAACCGAATTTATTAGGCTAAAGTTAAAAGTTTATAAAATTGTGTCTAACATTTATTGGTTAATGGTGTAAACTACCCATTTGTGCTATATCTGTATATTAGCGGGGGTGCAGGGGCGCGGGGGCGCGCCAGGGGGGCGGTGGGCGTGGCCGGAAGCCGCTGCGCCCCCGTACGGTGTTTCAAATTCAGAACAGAATGTGACGTCAGAGAGAATTTGATTTATTTTTCTGTACGAGAGCGAAATATTGTTAAACATATTTTTAAGAAAAAAAGGAATCTTTTTGATGGCCCTGTTGGTCTAGTGGTTTGTGACCCTGACTGCTAAGCCGGTGATCGTGGGTTCGATTCCCACTCAGGACAAATTGTGTGATGAGCATGATTGTTTGTTCTGTGTCTGGGTGTAATTTATCTATAATTATGTATGTATTTATAAATTACTAGCGACTCGCTCCTTAGCTTCGCACGGGTGTTAGAAATCTTTAAAAACCCAGGCTTTTCTTTACTATAATAAGCATGGATTATACATATAATAAAAAAAAAACACATATAAATATTTTTCATTCTTTCTTTCTTTTCTTTTTTATATAAATCTTCCTCTTGAATCACTCTTTCCATTTAAAAAACCGCATCAAAATCCGTTGCGTTGCGTAGTAAAGATTTAAAACTACGCAACGGATTTTTAAGTTATTGCATAGGTAGCTTCTATCGCGGGCCTTGAGCGTGAAGACCGAATCCAGAAATTTCGTAACGAAATTTTTTTACACACTCACACAGGCACAGCGGTGATCAATACTTTTTAGTTTTGCCATTTATTGATGAATAGCAGAACTTTTATGACTTTTTGAAATATTACGCTTGGGTGTCGTTTCCATGGTTTTTTGGGGCGCTAAGGTAAAAAATGAGGTCGATTTGAAAATCCAAGATGGCGGCCGTGACCTTTTTCACAACATGCATCATGGGTGTCGTTTTCATGGTTTCTTGGGGTGCTAAGGTAAAAAATGAGGTCGATTTGAAAATCCAAGATGGCGGCCGTGACCTTTTTCACAACATGCATCATGGGTGTCGTTTTCCTAGTTTTTTGGGGTGCTAAGGTCAAAAATGAGGTTGATTTGAGAATCCAAGATGGCGGCCGTCACCTTTCTCACTGATGAGGTGGTTTTAAAGGGCCTGTTGATCTAATGGTTAGTGGCTCTGACTGTTAAGCCGGAGGAAAAAAAGTAAAAAACAAATAAAAATAAATTAAAAAGTAATAATTATAATTACATAAATTGACAAAAAATGCTATGCAATAGCTTTACCGCGGCAGTCTCCGAGTGCCACACGTCTTTTTTTTCTCATTAAGCATATACAGGGATATAGGAATAAAGAAAGCGACTTTGTTTTATACTACTTAAATGTAGTGATGACTGCTAAAGCTTTATTTTATTACAAAACAGTTAAAAACCCGATCGCATTGCGTTCCAAACCACCAAAAATAAACCCACAAACCACATTGATTGTCACAAAAAAGCTCCAATTTTTATCACCTTTGCTATTGTCATTCTAATATCTTGCCTGTTCTGAATATATAATGATATTCAATAAAACATCATCGGATCCCCTGCAGCCCGCGGCGGGATTATTAGATCTGTTCATCAATTTTTTGATGAAATTCGATGGGTATTTGAATGTTTGTGAGGAGAGGAGAATAGGATTATTATAAGGAGTGCCACATTTTTACAGGCTTTTATTTAACTTGCAATGTCCTCGTATCTTGGAAGCCATTTTTCGATCTGGGGCCCTAGTCTGCTATTACAATCGTGTCTCAATGATCGATTAATATATGGTTTTACTAGCTTTTGCCCGTGGCTTCGCTCGCGTTAGAAAGAGACAAAAAGTAGCCTATGTTACTCTCCATCCCTTCAACTATCTCCACTCAAAAAATCACGTCAATTCATCGCTCCGTTTTGCCGTGAAAGAAAGACAAACAGACAGACAGACACACTTTCCCATTTATAATATTAGTAAGTATGGATAGTCTTTGATTTTTGACGTGTAACGTCAAACTTTTGACACATTTCCCATACAAGAACTGTCAAAGTTGTCAAATATCGGCGATGACTGGTCATTGAGACACGATTGTAATAGCAGATTAGGGCCCCGGTCGAAAAATGGCTTCCAAGATTTGAGGACAATTTACATACGAACATTGCAAGTTCACCTGATTATCCGATTGAGCTGTTTGGAACACTTACCTATGTATGTCCCGTGCCAATGCAAAAAAAGACAAACGTTTAGGACTAGAAAGTATATATGTAGGTAATTATATCAAGCAAATGATTTTCCTAGAAAGTCTTTATAAAGATCTACTTTTCAGATTTTTACATATATTTTCTAAACTTATGGTTCAAAAGTTAGGGGGTTATTTTAAACCGACATTTTTTTAATGTCGTTTCGAAATAAAAAAAAATAAGTATATTTAAAAAAGTTTGTGCAGAACCCTCAAAACGCTTGTCCTAATCCCACTTGACTTGACTATCTTATTCTCTGACCATGACCCATTTTCTTTACAAATCGATTTACAAATTTACTAAATATTCCCTCAACTGATAAACTAGTTACGAACCAATCAAATTCAATATTCTTTGAAAAGTGTTTAAGCCTCGATCCCGGTACCGGGACGTCCCGGGAAATGAAAGTGGGATTCGCATCCGTCCCGCGATTAGATTTCAAACAATCTCAGATTATGAGAGGTATCGATCTTTTGAGTTTCTTTTTTTTAAAGAAGAGTAGTCTGTTCGTGATTTTGTCTTTAAGACTAATGTTATAAATGCGAAAGTAAGTTTGTCTATTATGCTTCTCTGTACCGATTTCAGAATTAAGAAAAGCTTTATCAAAAAAAAAGATAACCGACTTCAAAAACTAAAAGCTCAAAAATAACTATTTTGGAAGTCGGTGGCTTATCTTCTGACGGTCGATTTGTGTTGAACTTCCGAAATAGTTATTTTTGAGCTTTTAGTTTTTGAAGTCGGTTATCTTTTTTATAAGAAAAGGCTTTTTATTTTTTATTTATTTACTTTTTAGTTAGAGTCCCAACGTTTGTATTTGTATTTGTATAATCTTATAAAATCAAAACGGCTCCATGTGCGCAACGTCACAGGATATCCATTATTGTTATATACTAAAACCTTCTACAGAATGTAACAAACAGTGGCGTAGCGTGGCTTTTCGCCGCCCGGGGCTGATCGGAAATCCGCCGCCCCTTATTTTAACTATAAGTCGCTTAAAGTTTAAATATTATATTGAATTGATCTAATTCGTACATCGTACACCTTATTGCAAGTCAAAATATACTACCACGCATTGCTAATGCATGCTTCAGGTGGAAAATACATCTAAGAGAAGAAATGCCGCAAGAAACCCACATTTCTTATATTATGTATGTCTCAACCCTAAGGACATCTTAGGTTTCTGCGCAAACAGTTCAATGAAAAAAAAAACTTATTTATACGGATTGAACCCCTGCTTAAAGTGACCGTTTTAGCAATTTTTGAATCTCTGAACTTGCAATATAACTTTAAAAAAGTATGACACAGTTTTAAAACACCATTTTCAAATCACTTTTTTGAATTTCGGTCTGTAACAAGAGAAATTTATGGTGGCACTAGTTGTTTAGAAATACATCCAACAGTCGCGTACCCACCTGCCCACCTAGCGCACAGGCTCGCGCGGCAGCCTCGGTGTCCGGATTAGAGGTTGCAATCGAATATTCGAATATTCGAATTATTCGAATACTCTTTTCAAATTTATATTCGAATAGTAAATAAATATTTATTCGAATATTCGAATATTACCAAAAAAAATATCAGTTTAAAGTCTATGTTGATAGAGCTTGAAAATTGTTGTTGGCACACTGCTTGACTCGACGCCATTTTGGCACTTACAGAACACGTTGATATTTATGTGTAAAGTGGTGCATTTTCTTTTTTGAAGTGATTTTAGATACTTTTATTTTGTTTTTATTATTACAGAGAGAGAACGACTTTGAAATTTATTTAAGAATTTTATACTTAATATGTAAATCTGATTTTTTTTCCGAATTAATATTTACGAATTTGATTTTTTAGTGACATGTGATAGTGTTTCTTTTTATTATTAACGAGCGAGAGACAGTTGTTTATTTTATTCTTATTATTAACAGAAGAGTTGAATTTGTTTAAAAATGTTATTATAGGTAAATCTATTTTATTCAAGTAAGTCTGATTTATTTCCGAATTATAATTGATGAATCTGATTTTTCAGTGTAATATTGCATATTATGAAAATAATACTGTAACGTTTTTACGACACATTTACGTATGTATGTGATACTTTTTGTTTTATTATTAACAAGAGAGAAAGACATTTATTTCTCGTAGAGGCGATCGTGTCCTCGTAGAGGCGATCGGCGGTGGCGGTAACCTCTCGCACCCGTCGCTGGTTCAGGCCATGCTTCGGGGCGAGACGGAATGGGATGCCGTAGCCTCCTTCTGCGAAGCAGATAAGCTAGTGAAGGAAGCGGCGGCGCGCGAGAGGCAACGACGAGCCTCTCGCCCCGGACTAAGAGACCCAGGCGAAGACGTCGAGAGTCGCAAGACGACTACCGGCCAGCGTAGGCGCGGTTCTGCGGATGGCGAGCGATGGGTAGCTCGCCGCCCGGCTAGGACTAGGACCGCGTCGACGGCGCGTTTTGTTCCACGCGCGCCTCAAAGAGAAGAAGTCAGCACAAGAAGGGGCCCAACAGGGCCACGCCTGCCGGGGTTGCGGAATGTTTATAATAGTTACCGTGACCCTGGAACATAAAGGGCAATCGAAGGAGCATGAGTGGGTTTTAGTCAGTAAAAGTCTGACACGCCCTCCCGCCGCACCCAGGACGGGAGTAGTCATTTGATGATTTCCCACTCACCAAAAAAAAGACTAGGTAATAATAAAAACAAAATAAATATTTTGTTTTTATTATTACCGAGAGAGAGACTTTTAAATTTGTTTAAAAAAATTATAATTGTTTTGATTAACATTTTCATGTATAATTGTTTTAAAATTTTGTTGAATAAGTAAATAATTATTGTGCTAGGTTTACTTATCTGCATAAAAATATAATTCCTAAACCAATAAATGCTGATATTCTGTGTTTTATAATTTTTTCTTAAATATTCGAATAAAATTCGAATAGCTCTGATAAAATATTCGAATATTCGAAAATTAAAATTATCGAATTTTTGCAACCTCTAGTCCGAATCGCGAGCGATGGCTCCCGCGGCAGCCTCAGTAGTTTTGTTCAATTTACACGAGGCCGCCTCGCGAGGCAGGCTGAGCCATCATAAGTCCGCGAGTATTCGTAATGGACAGTCGTGTATTTTCAGCTTCAGCTATTTTCCTAGCTGCTTATTGTTTAAAGAAACGAAAACAGTCACGTATCAAGAAAAAACCTAGACGCTACTGGATTAGAAAAAAATATGAGCGTCGCCACCATGGCCCTCTACTGGGCTCGAACCTGGCCTTGGCTCCGGCCCGGCTTTTGTGGGCGTACCAGTGAGTTATAACCATTCGGATGGTGCGGGGAATACCGCAAAATCTCCTGCGGGCGTCCGGTCGTGGGATTTGGAGACTATGCGACTGTCGCAACCCAGTGCTGGGTACGCCTCTTTGAGGAGTTGGCTGACGAGGCGCCACGGCGCTCTCACGTATCGCCGGACACAGGTTCGCTCCGGACACGGACATTTCGGGAGGTTCCTGTGTCGGATTCGGGCGGAAGCGACGCCTGGATGTCACTGGCAACGGTCGCCTGGAGGAATGATTCTCTTTCTCTCTCTTTATCCATTATATGTGCACTCGCTCTGAAATTCGCGCGAAATCTGGACGCAACAAGGCAGCCCTAGTCTGGCGAATTGCACGCGAATTACGCGCGAATTTATTCTAATTAATTTAGAAATAATTTAGAATTAGACGCGATGTTTTGGAGCCTAGTATCTCGCCAACGCGCAAATTAATTCGCGCCAAACGTTTCGCGTCGAATTCGCCTTTTCTGGACAAGGTCAAATAGCAGAAAAAAACGCATGGACGCGCGTCGCCGGCGCTCGCTGGCTGCCTGGGCCTGCGCGGTTATCGTCCTCTTTTTCACACACTTGCGGTAAAGCTTTCTTTTTTGGAAAAATATTTTTTTTTTAATAATTCAATCCAATATTTTCGTCATGTTCCCCAATTGCCGCCCCCTATTATGTGCCGCCCGGGGCCATGGCCCCCCCGGCCCCCCCCCACGCTACACCACTGGTAACAAAGACTTTTCTGAAAAACGCATCAAAATCGATATAGCTAAACGCGAGATAATCGCGGCCAAACATACAATCGCCTTTGAAAATCTACAATCCAAGAAAGCAAAACGCGATCTATGCGGGCAACGTCACGGGATATCCATTAGTGCTATATATTAAAACCTTCCCCAGAATGTAACAAACACTTTGCTGAAAACTGCATTAAAATCGGTTCAGCCAAACGCGATATAATCGCGGACAAATACACACATACAGGTCGAACTGAGAACTTACTTTTTTTTTGAAGGCGGTTAAAAACTATCTATATCTATATATTCTCTATACTTATAAAAAAAGGTATACATACAGACTAGCTGACAGACTGTTGATATTTATCAACGCACAGCACAAACCGCTGCTCCTAGAGACATGAAACTTGCACGGTGTGTCCTTTGTAAAGAGTAGGTAAGAAAGGATTTTTGGAAACTCAACCCCGAAACCTACACAGGCGAACCCGTAGGTGAAAGTTTGTGTAATATATACGTTTAATAATATAATAATACCAGCCTATAACTGTTCCACTGCAGGGCAAAGGCCTCTTCTCATACAAAGAAGGCACGAGCATTGATCACCACGCTTGCTCAAGGCGGTGCGGCGATTTCGGACTCATATTAACTACAAGTCCAGGTTTCCTCACGATGTTTTCCTTCACCGATGTCTGTGATGTCTAAGATAAACTTTAGAAAGTACATATGAATTGAAAAAGTCACATTGGTACTTGCCCGGATTCGAACCCGCGACCTCTATATATACGTTTACTGCAGTAAATTTCATAACAAACATTCAAAAAACCATTTAGACGAATTGAAAACTTCCTCTTTTTTCATGTCGCTTGAAACTGATTGCGTTACGAAGAAAATGCACTAAAAAGCGAAAAATAAAGATTTGGGTAGACGGTGGAGCCCTTTTCCTGAGAGGAAGTAAGTCAATAAAAGAGAATTTACTTTTGACAACAAAATTATCAAAATGGTTCTTATTAGGGTTTTGTATTTGTACCCATAGGGAAAACGGGACTCTATTAATACTAAGATTTCAATGTCTGTCTGTATGTCTTTCAGTCGGACCGTCTGTAACCAGGCTGTATCTCTTGAATGGCGTGTAATGTCAACGCACCTGTTCAACTCTGGTATTTTGGAAGTGTTATTAGGCCATTGGCCATGACCATTTAACATCAAATGAAGCTTCAATTTCTTTGTCATCCAAACGTATAAATAAATAAATCAATATCCTGGGATAGACTCGCAAGACGACTACCGGCCACCGTAGGCGCGGGTCTGCGGATGGCGAGCGATGGGTAGCTCGCCGCCCGGCTAGGACCAGGACGGCGTCGACGGCGCGTTAGTGTTCCACGCGCGCCTCAAAGAGAAGTCAGCACGGGAAGGGGCCCAACAGAGCCAACGCCTGCCGGGGTTGCGGAATGTTTTTTTTAAATATCCTGGGATAACTCATACGCGGCCATCTGATCCCAAACTAAGCAGAGCTTGAACTATGGTAACCAGACAACTGATACACATCCATACTAATATTATAAATGGGAAAGTGTGTCTGTCTGTCTGTCTGTCTGTCTGTTTGTCTTTCTTTCACGGCAAAACGGAGCGACGTATTGACGTGATTTTTTAAGTGGAGATAGTTGAAGGGATGGAGAGTAACATAGGCTACTTTTTGTCTTTTTCTAACGCGAGCAAAGCCGCGGGCAGAAGCTAGTACGTATATAATTTAAAAATTACACCCAGACACCAGACACAGAACAAACAAATATGCTCATCACACAAAGTTTGTCCTGGGTGGGAAGCGAACCCACGACCAGGCTTAGCAGTCAGTGTCACTGACATACACAAAGGGCCACTAACCACTAGACCAGAAGGCCAGTCTTTATAATACTACTAGCTTCTGCCCGCGGCTTCGCTCGCGTTAGAAAGGGACAAAAAGTAGCCCATGTTACTCTCCATCCCTTCAACTATCTCCACTTAAAAAATCACGTCAATTCGTTGCTCCATTTTGCCGTGAAAGAAAGACAAACATACAGACAGACAGACAAACAGACACACTTTCCCATTTATAAATTAAGTATGGATACTTCATTTTTGAGTGACAGCTCAACAAATTGATTTCTGTTATGTAACGTGAAATGCAAGCGAAGACAGGTGGCGTGCTCTGAATAGCAATGAGTATGATTTACTTACTTACTATAGCTTGTCATAAAAACTGAAAAAATGCGAGTCGGATGGATATTTGTTAGTTACTTTGTTACTCTTTCATGGAAAGAATATGATACGAATTTTGTTAAAAATTTATTTGATTCTTTGATTCTTGATACTTATGTACTTTCTAAAGTTTATCTTGGACATCAGTGACATCCCGTGCTTCAGAAAGCACATAAAGCAGCTGGTCCCGGTTGTCTTTTGCAAAGCTTCGATAGTCGTTACGGGTAGTCAGAAGCCAGAAAAATCTGACCCGTCTAACCAAGGAGCATCGTGTCGCCTAGTTACTGGGTTGTGGAGGTCTGATAGGCAGTCGCTCCACGTAAAACACTGGTATCCAGCTGAATCCGGTTAGACTGGAAGCCGACCCCAACATATTTAGGAAAAGGCTAGGGAGATGATGATGAGTCTTCGACTTCTAAGTATGCCTTCTGTCTTTCTCCGAGACTTTTTAGTGGACAAAGCGTATAGATTCTTCCATAGTTAGGGGCAAAAAGGCTAGAGGCAAGGTGATCAATAGATCAAACTTCACTGCTTATCGGGATTTAACGCGCACATACCTTTTTATTTGTTTTTGTTTGACAATCAATAGATCAGTACATAAATAACATCACGATATGACCTTCGAGAGCAGAGTAGTAACTTAAATCCCAGGAAAGTGAGGGTGAAATTCAGGGGAAAATTGTCATCATCTCCCTAGCCTTATCCCAACTATGTTGGGGTAGTGTTTTACGTGAAGCAACTGCCTATCAGACCTCCACAACCCAGTAACTGGGCGACACGGTACCTCTTGGTTAGACTGGTGAGACTTTTTTTTACGTAACGGCTGTCAAAGTACCAAGAAAGACAACCGCTTCACGTGCTTTCCGAGGCACAGGATGACAGCGACATTATAGATAAACTTTAGAAAGTATATATAAATTGATAAAGTCACATGGTACTCGCCTAGATTCGAAACCACAACCTACACGACAGGGAGCGCCTTATTCACTGGGCCTCCACGACAATAAACAGCTAACCATACTAATATTATAAATGGGAAAGTGTGTCTGTCTGTCTGTCTGTATGTTTGTCTTTCTTTCACGGCGAAACGGAGCGACGAATTGACGTGATTTTTTAAGTGGAGATAGTTGAAGGGATGGAGAGTAACATAGGCTACTTTTTGTCTCTTTCTAACGCGAGCGAAGCCGCGGGCAAAAGCTAGTCTTCAATATTTTAAGATTTCCTCCCAGTTTCTGATAAAAATTCAAACACCGTAAACTCGATGATTCCCCGCAAATGTAACACAAACATTGTATCAATTGATTTCTCGTCACCCCGGCTCCGGCGGGACGTACCTATTAGAAGTCGCGTCTCGTCGACAATCTGATTGACTTGTACAGTCGGCCGCGGGTGGAAGAGGCAACAATGGTAGAGCTCTTAAGGTGTTTAGGAAGTTTAGGAATTTGAAGCCCTGACGCAAAATGCTTAATAATCATAATTTTACTGCACAATGAAATGAAATATAATTATTGGTTTACTAGTACTTTTCTTTTCGCGCGCGAAGTAACATCGCATGGAAAAAATTTGTCCTCACAAATTTTCATCATTTTTCTAATTCTAAAAAGATGTTGAGTGATAAAAAGTTAATCAAGTGCATAGTGAATGTTGCTAAAGAAAATTGGAAACACAAACGTTGTCAACTTCGACTTTTGGCCTTGTGGAAAAGACACCACAATAAAATTCATATCACACACAAAAACGTCGTCTTGGATGCCATTTACAAACGCAAGAGCATGCCTGGGTTACGCTTGCGCAGTACCCGACATCTAACAGAATCTTTCACACCGGACTCCCAGCCTCCAAAACCGCCAGCCTGAACAAGGATTAGAGGTAGACCCTAGGTTCTCACTATGCACTTGATTAACTTTTTATCACTCAACATCTTTTTAGAATTAGAATAAAAAAACCGGTCAAGTGCGAGTTGGACTCGCGCAACGAGGGTTCCGTTAATGGAAAGTACCCTATAGGTTTTGAATCCCTCGCAAATATCTAAATGCAATATAAACCGCCGTATCTTTTTATTGCGTTGATTTAGAAACTTGAGTTTTTCACTGCCGTAAGAGATAGCTGACCTGAGTATGTGATATTAATCTCAGCTTGATATCTCGACGCGTTTCTGAGAAAAAGGGTCTTGACAGGCGGACTAACGGGAGGATGAACGGATGTGAACTAACTACAAATTTACGGTTTTCGGAGTTTTCCCTTTACTTGTGCTACATGACCTTGCTTCTTGCCGAATTTCATGATTCTAGGTCAATGGGAAGTACCCTATAGGTTTTGAGTTTTGATTTCCTTGAAAACGTCTAAATATGCAATATAAACCGCCGTATCTTTTTATTGCGTTGATTTAGAAACTTGATTTTTTCACGGCTTTGAGTGATAGCAGACTTGAGTATGTGATATTAATTTCAGCTTGATATCTGGACGCGTTTCTGAGAAAAAGGTTCTTGACAGACAGACGGACAGACGGACGCCTGATGTGAACTAACTACAAATTTACGGTTTTCGGAGTTTTTCCTTTATTTGTGCTACATAACCTTGCTTCTTGCCAAATTTCATGATCCTTGATCAATGGAAAGTACCCTATAGGTTTTGATTCCCTTGCAAATTTCTAAATATGCAATATAAACCGCCGTATCTTTTTTTTTGCGTTGAATTAGAAACTTGATTTTTTCACGGCTTTGAGTGATAGCAGACTTGAGTATGTGATATTAATTTCAGCTTGATATCTCGACGCGTTTCTGAGAAAAAGGGTCTTGACAGACGGACAGACGGACGGACAACAAAGTGATCCTATAAGAGTTCCGATTTTACCTTTTGAGGTACGGAACCCTAAAAACCTTTTTCAAAAAAAAAATCCGCCTTCAAAAACTAAAAACCCAAAAATAACTAAAATTTCGGAAGTCGGTGGCAACACAAATTGAATGGCAGAAGAGAAACCACCGACTTCCGAAATTTTAGTTATTATTGGGTTTTTAGTTTTTGAAGGCGGTTATTTTTTTTTTTTGAAAAAAGTTTTTTATTTATTACTTTTTAGTGTCGACTATGTTTGACTGTATATAGTATCTTTCAAAGTAATTTATTTTCAAAATAAAACTACTAACAATCTTATAAAACGAAAATAGAAACTTGAAGACAAAGCACACATCGTCTATGAATATTTCGTCAATTTTTTTTTGTTCTTGGTGAATTTTTCGAGAAGCACTGAACCAATCGCCACAAAATTTATATGGGACCACCCCTGAATCATGACTAGAGGTTGCAATCGAATATTCGAATATTC
Organism: Athetis lepigone; assembly: GCA_033675125.1. Taxonomy (NCBI): domain Eukaryota; kingdom Metazoa; phylum Arthropoda; class Insecta; order Lepidoptera; family Noctuidae; genus Athetis; species Athetis lepigone. The sequence continues at coordinate 135,852 of CM066242.1, forward strand.
GAATTATTCGAATACTCTTTCCAAATTTATATTCGAATAGTAAATAAATATTTATTCGAATATTCGAATATTACCAAAAAAAATATCAGTTTAAAGTCTATGTTGATAGAGCTTGAAAATTGTTGTTGGCAACACTGCTTGACTTGACGCCATTTTGTCACTTACAGAACACGTTGTTATTTATGTGTAAAGTGGTGCATTGTAATTTTTGAAGTGATTTTAGATACTTTTATTTTGTTTTTATTATTAAGGAGAGAGAACGACTTTAAAATTTATTTAAGAATTTTATAATATTTAAATCTGATTTTTTTCCGAATTAATATTGACGAATTTGATTTTTTTGTGACATGTGATAGTTTTTCTTTTTATTATTAACGAGCGCGAGAGAGATGTTTATTTTGTTCTTATTATTAACAGGAGAGTTAAATTTGTTTAAAAATGTTATAATAGGCGAATCTGATTTATTTCCGAATTATAATTGATGAATCTGATTTTTCAGTGAAATATTGCATATTATGAAAATAATACTGTAACGTTTTTACGACACATTTACGTATGTATGTGATACTTTTTGTTTTATTATTAACTAGAGAAAAAGACATTTATTTTGTTTTTATTATTACCGAGAGAAAGACTTTTAAATTGGTTTAAAAAAAATATAATTGTTTCGATTAACATTTTCATGTATAATTCTTTTAAAATTTTGTTGAATAAGTAAATAATTATTGTGCTAGGTTTACTTATCTGCATAAAAATATAATTCCTAAGGCCGTATACAGAAAGAAAGCTGGAAAGTTATAAGCGCTTGTCAGTGCTGGTCCGTTCTACACACACAAAGGAAGAAGGTTGAAGCAGACTAATCAAAATGTCGGAATGATTTGCTTGCAGTTGTTATGGCAACGCCCAGCGCTGACCAGCGCGTGTTGAAGCTGGTCGATGTTCATATATTTTCCTGCGCGGATTACCAGCGTTGACAAGCGCCGGCAAGCGCTTATAAGTTACCAGCTTTCTTTCTGTATACGGCCTAAAGCATTAAACGCTGATATTCTGTTTTTTTTATTTTTTTTTAATATTCGAATATTCGAATAAAATTCGAATAGCACTGAAAAAATATTCGAATATTCGAAAATTAAAATTATCGAATTTTTGCAACCTCTAATCATGACTTATCAAACAAAAAAAAAAGAACCATCAAAATCCGTTTACAATTGACGGAGATGTCGCGTAACAAAAATACAAAAAAAAAAAATAACATACAGACGAATTGAGAACCCCCTCCTTTTTTGAAGTCGGTTAAAAATGATTTTTTGAATGAGTGTTTGTGCTGGCAACACTACAAGCCGGTCGTCAAAAAACGATGTCTTAGTTTTAATATTAAATTTTAATAATTAATAGTCCATAATTCGTGTAAATTGTATGTAATATAAGTAGTGTAGTAGCAGTGTTTTTGTCGCGAGAACATTACAAAATAAGCAAACGTAAAACCGGCTGTCAAGTCATCATCGCCCAACGGTGACGGATTTGAAACTTCTAAGATCCCGGGGAGTATTTTGTTTTATTTATGTTGTATTTACATACTACACAACATCACGAAATACTGCTCAGGTTACTGAGCTACGTCCATCACACACTGGCCCGGTTTATGTCTCATTTTGCTTGACAAGTTGTGGAAGCGATATTGACGACTAAAACATTCGCCCATATACTTCAGTTTACTCACACACAATAAACTTATTCTTTCTTATAAGCTTCTTTATATAAAACTTGTAGTATATCTTAAAGATCTTAAACTAGTAGTATATAATTTATGTGAATATTTGTGTTTTCACCCCTTTTTTTCTACATCTATAAGTATTTAACTTTCACAACTGACTCTAATTACCTAATATAAGTAATTGTATTTAATATCTATCCATTCTTAGCTTTTATTGTACTGTTTTTTCATTTAAATCCCTATTTATTTATTTTTTCCTACTACCTCCCACTAAGTATTCTAAATACAACATCCTTTAGCATTACCCATTATACAGCTGCACTTTTACATTCCAGGTGGCCATATTGAATTAAAACAAAATGATGACCCGCAGTGCCACAATTAGGGAAATGGAAGCTAAATTTAGAATAACCCTGAAGGAGCTTGAGGCTTCTAAAGCCCTATGCAAACAGCTACTTCAAGAACGGGAAGACAGTGAGGTGGAAGTGAAGAACATAGTGGATAAAAACACATTTCTTAAGAATGAGTTAGCCGAGCTCCACATTCAGCATATGGACTTAGCCGATCAACACAACCAACTGCTTATTCAAGTGTCAACGTTTCAAGAGTGCAGTGACACCCACGAACAGGCTCTAAATCGTATTTCAGAGCTTGAACAGGAACTTTGTGATGCCCATAAGGCCCTCTCTCACTCGGAGAAAGTTAATATAAATGGAAAGGTTGCAGAAACAAACAATTTATTTGAAGAGTTGGTAGGCTGTAGGTCGGATTTGGTGTGTGAGCCAGCTGTAACTATTGACTTGACTGGTGATGATACCATGCCACTGTGTCCCCTAGTATTGAGCCATAATAAATTAAAAAAATATATTAAAATTAAGAAATTAATTAATAGGCCAAACGAGCCATTAAAAAACAAAGTCTCTTAAACTTTAATCTTTCACTTGGAAAAGAACGTGTAGTTATGACAAGAAATTTAGATAATTGTATTTTAGATTTAGAAAAGTGTAGAGAAAAGTATGAAACTGATACCCAGCAACTCCGTAATGACTTATTGTACAAGGAGTATTTGCTGAAGGATATATACAAAAAATATGAGTTGTCACAAAGTCAACTAAGTGAACGCTTGTTTGAAGCTGGGGAACTATTAGACTTGGTGAAGTACAATGCTGAGAGGTATGAGTCACTGACAAATAATCTTGCATGCAACTGTGCCAACAACTTATCACCACCACCATCACCGTTACCATCAACTCCTCCATCACCTTCTCAACCACAGCTTCAAATAGCTTCTCCGGTGTTGGCATCTCCAGTAGTGACCCACAATAATGATAAACAGATTCATAAAACCATTTTATTTACTGATGAACTAGGTTCAGGCTTCGGGAAAATATTACAAAATTACCTTAGCCATAGCTTTACTAATCATAGTTATCACAGTATAAATTTTAAACAATTTGTTATAAGAATAAAAAAATCGAACCTAGACCTCTACTCAGTTACGTCACTTTAATAAAAATGCCATCTTTCATGACCAACAGTACGGTTCCACCAAAGGCCGTTGTACAACCGACGCTGGTGTTACCCTCTTAAAAAACATTTTCAGCGCTTGGGAGGAATCGCAAGACGCCATTGGAATCTTTTGCGACCTCTCGAAGGCGTTCGATTGCGTTGACCATAAAACACTTTTGTTGAAACTGGAGCACTACGGAGTTAGAAAAACAGCTCTTGGATTACTAAGATCGTATCTGAAAGATAGACAGGTTAAAGTCCAGATTAACGGCGTAAACTCATCTGGGTCTGAAATGACTATGGGCGTGCCTCAAGGTTCAATATTGGGTCCATTTTTATTTCTGGTTTACATAAACGATTTGCCCCAATTATTACAAACTCAACCAGGAATGGTGTTATTTGCAGATGACACTTCATTGATTTTTAAAATAGATAGGCGTGCACAAAATTTTGACGATGTAAATAACTCTATTCTTCAGGTCCAAAATTGGTTTACCGTGAACAATTTGGTACTTAATGAAAAAAAAACGAAATGTATTAGATTCATTTTGCCAAACGTTAGAAGTAGCGATTGTGAAATTATATTAAATAGCGAAAAACTAGAATTTGTTAATCAAACGGTTTTCCTGGGAATCACGCTAGACGAGAAATTGCAATGGGGGCCTCATATAACATCTATTGCTAAACGGCTGAGCTCAGCAGCTTATGCTGTTAGGAAGATACGACAGTTGACAGATGTCGAAACTGCTCGATTAGTATATTTTAGCTACTTTCACAGTATTATGTCGTATGGTATTCTACTGTGGGGTAGGGCTGCTGACATTGAGTCTATTTTTATATTGCAAAAGAGAGCTATCAGAGCCATTTACGAGTTACGTCGCCGCGAATCTCTTAGGGAACTGTTTAAAAGAATTAATATTTTGACGGTTCCTTGCCAATTTATTTATGAAAATATTATGTATGTAAGAAAAAACCAACACATTTTTAGTAAAGTAGGGGATAGACATAATTTAAATACTAGAAATAAAGATAAAATAGCTGAACCTTATTTTAGGCTGTCTAAAGTAAAAACTTCTTTCATGGGGTACTGTGTTAAATGTTATAACAAAATTCCATGTGAAATATTAAAGCTTAATGAAAGGAAATTTAAAACACATATCAAAAAGACACTATGTCAACAAGCATATTATAAATTAGAAGATTATATTCAAGATAAAAATGCTTGGAAGCTTGATGGTCCTGCCCCATAGGACAATTTGCAGTGTAAACAAATCAAACTGGTTACTAAATTAAATTATTATTCATAAAACATAAAATTAAGCATACATTTTTTATTTTATTTTTTGTTGTTCTAATTATCAATAGGTATATAAATATACATTTTATTTTCTTATTTTGTTGTTGATTGCACTGGCTCGCACACTAATTCTGTACTTTGTTGAAAGTGGTCGTCTACCATCTCAAATTTTGTAATTTGTTTACACTATGTACCTCGTAAACGTGACATAGCTTTCATTTCTAAACTTAGACCTAATTTTTTTACATAATTATATTTTAACGTACCTACTTTTTTGACAGATTTGACATTGTATTCACAGTATTTTACATATTGTATTAATGTATTTTAACGTAAATTTTTGACAGCTTTGACATTGTATTCATACTTAATTTACACATTGTAATCATGTATACTAAATATTGTAACACATATATTTTTAAAAGAGTACGTATGGAGTTTCTTGCCCGTTCTTCTCCATATAAAACTACCTTTTGGAATGGGCAACTAGAATCAAAATTTATTTTAAATGTAATTGACGTTCCAAAGTGCCTCCATGGTCTAATGGAAATAAACGTTTTGACTTTGACTTTGACTTTGACTTTGAATGATGAAAATTTGTGAGGACAATTTTTTTCCATGCGATGTTACTTCGCGCGCGAAAAGAAAAGTACTAGTAAACCAATAATTATATTTCATTTCATTGTTCGTAAAATTTGAATCCAGACTTCGCTTACCAGGTAAGCTCGTTTGATTCAGAATTATAAGTTTGACGGCTATGTGTGTGTGTGTGACAAAAACTACAAACTAATAGTTACTTTCGCATTTATGACTAAAAATCATTAAATGCGAAAGTAACTTTGTCTTTTTACCCGACTGCGCGACACAAAGGAGGGTAATGTGTTTATTACCCGACTGCGCGACACAAAGGAGGGTAATGTGTTTATCAGTCTATGTATGTATGTATGTATGTATGTTTGTTTCTATGTGGCGTTCCAGAGACCGAATGCGTAGGCCGATTTTGATAATTCTTACGTCAATCGATTCGTCTTAACCTTGCGAGTGTCACTAAAGACGTGACAGAAATCAAAATTCACCACAGCGACAACCAGACAACTATTGTCAAAATGAAAAAAAAAATGTCGATGAACTATGTCGAGTGGGGTGTCGTTGAATAGGTATTTTAAAATCATCTTTAGGTTCCTTTTATCATTTTTCTTTTTAAATAATAGTGTAGAATATATAACGATTTAAAGTTGTTCAACAAAACAACCATTCTCGCTAATTTTCTTACTTATTGATTTAAGTTTTTATTTTAAGTGTAAACGGTATACAAAGAAACAAAACATTAAAAAAAACATTGGCGGATTAACCCTAAGGCAAAAGAGGCACGTGTTTAGGGCGCCAGAATTCAGGGGGGCGCGCGCCCGTAAATATAAATGCCTCATATACAGTGAACTATTTCAGCAGTTTGCTTTAATATCTACCTACACAATTTAAATGATTATTTAATAAATAAGCGATTCTAAAACTATTTTACAACTACTATTCTAAAACTACATATTTATTTATTTATAGAGGTGTTCAGGTTCAATTAAATTCTTGACTATTCCTGCATTTCTTGATTTTATAATAGAAGTTGGTATGCAATTTCCTCGATAATAATGATAATGACGATTGGACTTTGGAAACAACATAATTATAAATCTCCAAATCTTCAGCCCTTTATATCTCGTGGGGGGAATCCTTATCTATAGGTACCTCATGTCTGGGGAAAATAGAAGGTTATGTTGGGTTCTTTCCGACTTCTTAAACCCCACTGTTATACGGTGGTGATGTGCCTCGCGAGGCGATCGGAGGCGGTGACCTCTCGCGCCCGGCGCTGGTTCAGGCCATGCTCTGGGGCGAGACTGAATGGGAAACCGTCGCCTTCTTCTGCGAAGCAGTTATGCTGGAGAAGGAAGCGGCGGCGCGTGTGAGGCAGCGTTAAGCCTCCTGCCTCACGCCCTAGACAGGGACCCAGGCGTAGACGTCGAGAGTCGCAATACGGCTACCGGCCACCGTAGGCACGGGTCTGCGGACGGCGAGTGATGGGTAGCTCACCGCCCGACTAGGGCCAGGCCCGTGTCGACGGCGTGTTTGTTCCACGTGCGCCTCAAATAGCAGTCAGCACGTGAAGGGGCTCTCTTGGGCCAATGCCTGCCGGGGTTGTGGAATAGTTGTAATTGTTACCGTGGCCCCAGAATATAAAGGGCAACCAAAGGAACATGAGTGGCACTAAAAGTCTGACACGCCCTCCCGCCCATCTTAGGGCGGGAGAAGTCATTTGATGATTTCCTTCTAACCAAAAAAAAACCCACTGTTCCTCCCATCGAAAGTTGACATACGCTTGACGCACGATCCGAGCTCCCAACTGGTAGCTATGTGTGGTCTGTCTTTGCGACCGAAAACGATATACATACATTATATAAACTACACGGAGCTATTGGAATGACGATCACACACTCACGGGCAGTTTAGTGCGACGCCGGGTTTTATGGTAGCCACAGAAACTTTTCTGTCGCGTCGAAACTTTGGAGTGCCGATTCGACACTCACGATCAAATTTTGGATGAACGTCAGTTCAACTGACGCGAAGAAAAGACCGTCAATGCCCAACTTAAGGGCCTCATTAAGACTCCGGGTTATTCAACTCGGGTCACACCACCACCAACAAAATGTAGGTATACAGCTCAGTTCACTTATGGGAGCGCCACCCTCCGTACATTTTGTTGGTGGCGCCACCAAGTTGATGATGTTGAAATATGGCCCTAAGAGTAAGATCGGGTAGGATAAATAGAAAATACGTATTAATGTACTATATAGTAAGTACGTATGTTTTTAGGGCCAGTCAGTTTCTTTCGGGTAAAGACAGGTGTAAGAAATCAATTGCTGAATCGAAAACGCCTTTAAAGCTACTAGTCCACAGTTTAGGTGATCCGCCGATATCCTTGAAGCGCAAATTCATCGACATGCCCGTACTAAGCTATGATGCTCAGACCTGGTGAATTTGCCAAAGAGAATTAGAGTCATGGACAGAAGCCAGTGGTGCCAGGGCCCAAGGGAATCCGGTAACAGAACATCTGAAAGGGCTTGGGCGGTGCGTTTGCCTAGCAGTGGGTCAGTAAAGGCCAACAAAAAAAAAATGGGTTTTGGAGGGGCGCTGATGAGGTTCTTGCCTAGGGCGCTCTCGACCCTTATTCCGCCTCTGCTCCAAGGAACTACTTTGGACCGAGCTGTGGTTGATTTAAGTTCACGCGTTTTAGCTAAAGGTCAAGTATATGTAGCTTTGAGCCGAGTTAGGTCTTTAGAGGGACTAATCATTAGTAGTTTAGACCACCGCAAGTTACTTAATAATCCTCACGATATTAACTCCCTTAATAAATTGACTAGATTGCAATTTTTTTCCATCTTATAACAAAGTCAATGAACCGTAACTAAAAAGTATAAAATAAAATAAAAATTATTAAAAAACAAATAATTCAGAACAGAACGACTTACAGTCGGGGCCCGTTCAAATTTTATACTAATCAAATCTTCCCAAGGGGCCCCGACTGTAAGTCGTTCTGTTCTGAATTAGAATTTATGATTTGTTTTATGTGTGTATAGATTATAAAACTATTTCGATAGTGTATTTATTTAGTATTACTTAACAAAATTCTAAACTGCTGGGCTTGTTTCTTTATTTTCAGTTTTCAGGCAGTCGGGTTATTTGTTTTTTAATAAATTTTTTTCGGATAAACTACAGAACCGACGAAATTTAGTACTATTTCTGTCCATAGTCTAAGAAAGAATAGGATACAATTTTCTCAAGGATATTTCTTGACATCCACGCGGGCGAAGCTCTAAATCCATACTAATATTATAATTGGGAAAGTGTGTCTGTCTGTCTGTTTGTCTTCCTTTCACGTGAATTGACGTGATTTTTTAAGTGGAGATAGTTGATGAGATGGAGAGTAACATAGGCTACTTTTTGCAATTTGTCTCTTTCTAACGCGAGCGAAGCCGCGGGCAAAAGCTAGTAAGGAATAATCGGCTGTTGAAGTATACAAGTCTTTATTTTCCTCCCTACTTTCTATAACAAATGCTCTTTTTATCAAGTGCTAGTATTGAGTTTGGCTGACGATACATTGACACTCATATCCGGGAGCGGGAACGGTTCGTCGCGGATTTGCCTGCGGTATGACTGGCTTGTTAATTAAGATGGCGGCTTGCGAGATACACTCGATAAAGTTTAAATAGGTGGTTTAAATAGGTAGGAATTTGACATGTCTATCTAAAAATGGTATGATTATGGTGCTGATTCTCTTGTTTACAAACTTAACTAAATCTAAGTTAAATGCATCTTTCTCTTTCTATTTCTTAAAGAAAAGGACAGAAGATACATTTTAGTTTAGTCCTGTCAAATTAGACAGCGCCTGAAGAAAATTGACGTATATTTAGACACCATGTTTTTAAATCGCGCCTTAATTATCTATGGAGTGTCTAAATTTGACAGGACTTAACTAATATTTTATCTTCTTCCCTTTTCTTAAATAAATGGAAAGAAAGATGCACTTAACTTAAATTTACGTTAGTTTGTGAATAAGAGAATTGGCACCATTGTTTGCAATTACTAAATTACGCGTTTTCATACAAAACCTTCGTTTCTCTGAACATAAGCTGAATACAGTTGAATAAGGCGATTATTAGGTACACTGCCCTGCATCACGCTGCGTGTTGCGTGTCAACGCACCTACGCGCGAACTTGCGGTAGTGCCGATCTGCATCATCGTGCGGGTTTTTTTAAGCACTCACGCGCGATGTTGAGTTTAGTGGATTCACGCGGCTCTTACTCATTTCATCCAAAACCATCCTAAATCATGCACGGCACTGAGAGACTTGGTACGCCATAGCTTGCGTGTCGCTCCGCACTCACGCGCGTTTCTCCGCTTGTAGGCGCATAGTCTGCATCAACGCGCGTAGATGCATTTTCAGTGTTGGACTGTGCGTGTTTTCTATACAAATGGAGATACTTACAAGCAACGTTGGATACGCATTCACGCGCCACGCTGCGTGGTGCGTGGCATTGTGATAATCGTCTAAGAGTGCGTTGTAATTTAAATTCTGTTGAACTCTGATCGGTATGGGCGATCAGGGTAGTAGAGTTAGAAGACTTAGCCCGCCCTGAATAGAGAAATAGCTATTAAAACATTGAAAAATATAAATAAATAAAAAGACGTGTGGCACTCAGAGACTGCCGCAGTAAAGCTATTGCATAGCTTCTATCGCGGGCCTTGAGCGTGGAGACCGAATCCAGAAATTCCGTAACGAAAATAACCTAACCTAACACCCCCCACTCCGACCAGCACAACGGTGATACTTTTTAGGTTTGCCATCTATAGATGAATAGCAGAACTTTTAATGACTTTTTGGAATATCACGCTTGGGTGTCGTTTTTATGGTGATTTTAGGTGCTAAGGTCAAAAATGAGGTCGATTTGAGAAACCAAGATGGCGGCCGTGACCTTTCTCACAACATGCATCATGGGTGTGAATTTCTGGATTCGGTCTCAACGCTCAAGACCCGTGATAGAAGCTATGCAATAGCTTAAAAGAAAAATAAAGAATATTCATTTTCATTGGTTGTATACTGTTTCCATGGACAGGAAAACTATTTCTTAATGTCATCGCCATTTTAAAAGTAGTACACACACCTTTTTAACACAAAATATTTTTCTTCACTTTACACTTTATAACTGATCCAGCTATGCTCTCCTGCAGATCCTCGCGATGACGACGTGGACGGCAGGCGAGTGACATGGCGCAGGGCCAGCCGTACCCCATCCCCTGGGGCCTGCACTACCAGCACCGGTGAGTCTGCTGAAAACTTTTAAAACTGAAATTCATTTTATGGAGGAAGGATCTAAAGGCTCGAGCAGACCAAATGCGTATGCGTACACGTAAGCGAAACGCCACACGCCGCCTGTGTAACGTCATCACGTGTCTACGTTATGCAAGCGGTGTGTCCTGTCTTAAACAGTTCTGTACATTACAACTCAGTGGTACGCGCATGTTTACGCTTACGGCTACGCATACGCATCTGGCCTGCTCCAGCCTTAAACTATGAACCAACATGTCCCTGGTCTAGTTTCCCCTTATTTCTTTTCTTTAATTTAGGCAGTGGCAAGCTATACCTTCAAACGCCTCCCCTGCCTTGGGCCATGAGGAAGAATTTCTGGAAATAGCACTTCTAAAGGAATAAAATATAGGGTATGGGTATCTATATCTACATGAGCGAAGACAAGGACTCTATTTTTTTTTTACTCTTATAGTCCTATGGGTCAACAATTCATCACGACTTGGGAGAACTCAGGCGTAGGAGACAGAACTGAGCCAGGTATATTCGAAGAGGGATCTGGTACACTTGCGCGAAAGACATTTGCGCGAAAGACACTTGCGCGCGGCCGTTTGGGCGAATGGACACATGCGCGAATGGACGTTTGCGCCCATAGACATTTCCGCGAATGGACACTTGCGCGACTAGACGTTTCCGCGCCAAACCACTTGCGCGAAGCCCTTTGCGCGACGGACACTTGCGCGCCAGACAGTTCCGCGACAGACGTTTGCGCCCAAACACTTCCGCGACTAGACACTTGCGCGAACTTTTTATTCAAAGGACATTGGGCAAATTTAAAAAATATTATGTAAGGGGTACCAATATTTTTTTATTTACTTTTGGTTTACATGGCGTCCACATATCTACCGAGGGTGGTAAGTCGTTTTCAAAAGCAAGATGGCGGCCATAATATTTTTCACAAAATACGTCATGGGTGTCGATTTCATGGTTTTTTGGGGTGCCAAGGTCAATAATGAGGTCGCTTTGAGAATCCAAGATGGCGGCCGTGACCTTTATCATAATATGCGTCATGGTGTCGTTTTCATGGTTTTTTGGGGTGCTAAGGTCAATAATGAGGTCAATTTGACAATCCAAGATGGCGGTCGTGACCTTTCTCATAATATGCGTCATGGGTGTCGTTTTCATGGTTTTTTGGGGTGCTAAGGTCAATAATGAGGTCGATTTGAGAATCCAAGATGGCGGTCGTGACCTTTTTCATAATATGCGTCATGGGTGTCGTTTTCATGGTTTTTTGGGGTGCTAAGGTCAATAATGAGGTCGATTTGAGAATCCAAGATGGCGGTCGTGACCTTTCTCACAATATGCGTCATGGGTGTCGTTTTCATGGTTTTTTGGGGTGCTAAGGTCAATAATAAGGTCGATTTGACAATCCAAGATGGCGGTGGTGACCTTTCTCATAATATGCGTCATGGGTGTCGTTTTCATGGTTTTTTGGGGTGCTAAGGTCAATAATGAGGTCGATTTGAGAATCTAAGATGGCGGTCGTGACCTTTCTCATAATATGCGTCATGGGTGTCGTTTTCATGGTTTTTTGGGGTGCTAAGGTAAAAAATGAGGTCAATTTGTCAATCCAAGACGGCGGTCGTGACCTTTCTCACAATATGCGTCATGGGTGTCGTTTTCATGGTTTTTTGGGGTGCTAAGGTCAATAATGAGGTCGATTTGACAATCCAAGATGGCGGTGATGACCTTTCTCACAATATGCGTCATGGGTGTCGTTTTCATGGTTTTTTGGGGTGCTAAGGTCAAAAATGAGGTCGATTTGAGAATCCAAGATGGCAGCCGTGACCTTTCTCACAATATGCATCATGGGTGTCGTTTTCATGGTTTTTTGGGGTGCTAAGGTAAAAAATGAGGTCAATTTGACAATCCAAGATGGCGGTCGTGACCTTTCTCACAATATGCGTCATAGGTGTCGTTTTCATGGTTTTTTGGTGTGATAAGGTCAACATGACGCATACGCGCAGACGCTTTTTGACCTTAGCACCCCAAAAAACCATGATAACGACACCCATGACGCTTATTATGATAAAGGTCACGGCCGCCATCTTGGATTCTCAAATCGACCTGATTATTGACCTTAGCACCCCAAAAAACCATGAAAACGACACCCATGACGCATATTGTGAGAAAGGTCACGACCGCCATCTTGGATTGTCAAATCGACCTCATTATTGACCTTAGCACCCCAAAAAACCATGAAAACGACACCCATGACGCATATTATGAAAAAGGTCACGACCGCCATCTTGGATTCTCAAATCGACCTCATTATTGACCTTAGCACCCCAAAAAACCATGAAAACGACACCCATGACGCATATTATGAGCAAGGTCACGACGGCCATCTTGGATTGTCAAATTGACCACATTATTGACCTTAGCACCCCAAAAAACAATGAAAACGACACCCATGACGCATATTATGAGAACGGTCACGACCGCCATCTTGGATTGTCAAATTGACCTCATTATTGACCTTAGCACCCCAAAAAACCATGAAAACGACACCCATGACGCATAGAATAGAATAGAATAGAATAGAATAGAATTTTATTTTGCAAATATGGGTAATACATAATAGTTCTTAAAATAATATTAGCTCAGCCACATTTTACCAGTTGGCATGCAAACATTTGAAATTATAAATTATAACATTATTATTATACTTATTTAGAACAATTTATAAATTACTATTATAACAATTTAAATCATCAACGTATATTATATCATGTCATTACTGTTACAAATATCATACCATTATCATTACATTATTTAATATGTCAATATTACATTTTGCCCCCGATTTCGTCTGTCAGGCCTAAATGAGGAATCAGAACTATCTATGTCAAAATTATTAGAAAATCAAATACTTAAAAAGTCAAAAATAATTAAAATGACAATACAATGAAAATGTCCAAATAATTAAAATATCAAAAATAATTAAAATGTCAAAATAATTAAAATGTCTAAATAAATAAAATGTCAAAATAATAAAATGTAAAAATAATTAAAGTATCCAATAATTAAGATGTCATAATTCTAAAGTATTTCGTCATTTAAGTTTTTTTTTTTTTTTAGGTATTCATTCAGAAATAATTTTGTCCGTTAAAAACTCAGTTACATTGTAGTATGTTTTATCTATTAATAATTTTCGAACTTTACTTTTAAATTGGACTGTTTTTAAATCTTTCCAAGCCCTTGGCAATTTATTATAAATAATTGCATATTGCATATTGTGAGAAAGGTCACTACCGCCATCTTGGATTGTCAAATTGACCCCATTATTGACCTTAGCACCCCAAAAAACCATGAAAACGACACCCATGACGCATATTGTGAGAAAGGTCACTACCGCCATCTTGGATTCTCAAAGCGACCTCATTATTGACCTTGGCACCCCAAAAAACCATGAAATCGACACCCATGACGTATTTTGTGAAAAATATTATGGCCGCCATCTTGCTTTTGAAAACGACTTACCACCCTCGGTAGATATGTGAACGCCATGTAAACCAAAAGTAAATAAAAAAATATTGGTACCCCTTACATAATATTTTTAAATTTGCCCAATGTCCTTTGAATAAAAAGTTCGCGCAAGTGTCTAGTCGCGGAAGTGTTTGGGCGCAAACGTCTGTCGCGGAACTGTCTGGCGCGCAAGTGTCCGTCGCGCAAAGGGCTTCGCGCAAGTGGTTTGGCGCGGAAACGTCTAGTCGCGCAAGTGTCCATTCGCGGAAATGTCTATGGGCGCAAACGTCCATTCGCCCAAATGGCCGCGCGCAAGTGTCTTTCGCGCAAATGTCTTTCGCGCATGTGTCCTGATACCTTCGAAGAGTATTCAGTGGATCCTCAAATCACTTTTCCGATACCCAAAAACCCGCTCTGCTACTCCTCCGCTGTACTTTTCTGATTAATTTCATTGCGGGATCCAAGACAGGTAAATCGTTTCCTCGGGACTAGCCGTGCTTCATTTGTAAGGTTGGAGGTGTGAGGAGACAAATGATACGCGTGACTGCTCGAATAATACTCTCTCTTTAATTTAGGATGCATTAAGATTATATATGGTTCACATACAAGTACACATACATAGGTACCACATACAATGGGTACATCAACTTTACACACTACACCTCCAAGGCGAGGTGAAAATAAAATAAAATTACAATTTTATTTTATTTTGTCTCAATGATATATAATCAATCTTATTTAAAAAAAAATGTTTTAAATTTGCACACATGAAATTCTAAATTAAATGAATAGGTATACATACATAAGACACAATTTCACAAATCATATAATATGATTACAGTTACTGGTTATACAATTTTGTTCTGTTTTTATGGATGGTATCTACCTTTCCATTCTTTAATATTTTAACATTTGGTGACTCATCAGAAATAACTCTGTATGGTCCAGTGTAAATACTATCTAATTTATTACATATATTGTTTTTTACTAAAACTAAGTCATCTGGATGGTAAGATATTGGATTTACATTTTTATCGAAACGTTCTTTTCGTTCTATTTTACTTTGGAGTAGATTATCTCGTGCCTCTCTCAGTGACTTTTGCAGTCGATATTTTAACTCTAATGGATAATAATCATAATTATAGAGTGGATCAACATTTATGCCCGTTAAGTTACTTGGCAAAGAGCACTTTTTACCATAAACTAACTCATAAGGAGTATATTTAGTTGATGAATGAACCGAAGTATTGTAACTAAAAGACCAAAAGGGGAGCCATGTACTCCATGTCTCAGGATGGTTGTCTGTTTGTATACGAAGATATGAATTTAAATGTTTATGTGTATTTTCCAAAGCACCTATGCTTTGGTGGTGATAAGCAGTAGAGTTTAATTGCTTAATATTTAAAAGATTACATACCTCCTTAAATGTGGCAGAGAGAAACTCCGTCCCTCTATCCGTCGCTATCACCTTCGGTACTCCATATCTTAATATAAAATTATTAACTAACGATTTTGCAACTTCTTCCGTTCTCTTAGTAACTAAAGGATATGTTTCAATGTATTTAGTAAGTTCACATTGTAACGTGAGGATATAGCTAAAATTAAAATTATCTCTATCTAGAGGTCCTACTAAATCAATATAAATTTTCTCAAACGCACTATGCGCTGTGGTAGTTATCTCCATTGGTTGTTTAATATCTTGTGTAAGATATTTTTGTTTTTGACACTTGTCGCATCGTTTTACAAAATCTTTTATATCGTCTTCTAATCCTGTCCAATAAAAATACTTTTTTATGTTGTTGAACATCCGTCTCACGCCCGCGTGGCCACTAGTGGGCAAGAGATGAAAATCGTTCAATATTACTCGTTTATCGTCCTTATTTTCTATTCGTTGCACATCCTTTACTATATGTATATGGGGACCGGTCCATTCCTTAATTGTTTTTATCTCGTTTAATAACTTGTCTATAAATACGTTATTTTTATTACTTTTAATTATATATATTTTAGTAATATTTATGCTTTTGCAAAAATCTTGTAACTCTCTCACAAATTCGTCTCGCGATATTTGCGATGGAGAACCTACATTTTTAATATACATAGTCTTTTCATTAGGAACGTATATAAACGTCTTACTTTCTTTACTTATCACGCCACTGTTTCTAAAATCTTCTAATTTGCATGCATTTAAAAAACTCAATTCCACTGATATGTTTGAAGTAATACATGGGCTGTTTGGTTGATCAGGCCAAACTTTTGATGTACTACTTATATTATTCGTAGAATTTTTGTCAGTCAAGTTTCTTTTCTGAGCTCTAGTCATAACAGAAACACATGATTCGTGCATTTGTTTTAAATCATTTGATGTCACGGAAATTCGAGATAATGCATCTGCAGCCGCATTATCTGAACCCTTAACATGTTCTATTGTAAAATCATATTCTTCTAACAAAAGTCTGAATTTAAATAATCAACTTGATGGGTCTTTCATATTGAATAAAGAAATTAATGGTCAGTGATCTGTTAAAATTTTAAAATGTTTTCCATATAAATATGGTCGATAATGTTTGATTGCCCATACAATAGCTAACAATTCCTTGTCGATTGTTGGATAATTTATCTCCGATTTATTAAGCGTTCTACTAGCGTAAGATACAGGCCTACCGTTTTTGTTTGCCAATATTGCGCCAATTGCGTAATTAGATGCGTCTGTTTGAATAACAAACTCATTTTGTTCTGAAAAATCGGGATATTGTAAGACTGGTGGAGATATTATTTTTTCTTTTAGTGTTTCAAATGAGAATTGACAATTATTGTCCCATATAAAACAAGCATTTTTACGACATAATTTATTTAATGGATAGGCTAACTCCGCAAAATTCGGGATAAATTTTCTGTAGTAGTTTATAAATGCTACAAATCTCCTAGTTTCATCTACATTTGTCGGACACGGATAATTTTGTACAACTTTAATTTTATCCGGGTCAGGTAATATTCCATCACCTGATACTACATGACCTAAATAAAGCAATTCCTTCTTTAAAAAATTACATTTTTGAGGATTAAGTTTTAGATTAACTTTACGTAACCGCTCAAATACATCTTGTAGATTTTGATTATGTGTACTCAAATTTCGTCCAAAAACAACCAAATCATCCAAATAAACTAGACATTTCTCATATGTTAGGCCAGTCATTGCCATAGTTATCATTCTAGAGAATGATCCTGGACTTGTTTTTAAGCCCATTGGCATACGTGTCATTTGGTATTGCCCTGAACAAAATGCAGTGTATTTTCTGCTATTTTGTTCAAGTTCAATATTGTAATAGCCTTGATACATATCTAAATGTGAAAAGTAAATAGAACCAGATAAAGAATCAAGTACTTCCGCAATATTAGGAAGTGGGAACTTGTCGTCCTCAATACAATTATTTAATTTACGGTAATCAATAACAAGTCGCCACTTTTT
Source organism: Athetis lepigone (assembly GCA_033675125.1). Classification (NCBI taxonomy): domain Eukaryota; kingdom Metazoa; phylum Arthropoda; class Insecta; order Lepidoptera; family Noctuidae; genus Athetis; species Athetis lepigone. The sequence goes on from CM066242.1 coordinate 153,224, forward strand.
CTGACCTGTTCCTTCAGTCTTTTTCGGAACTAGTAATACTGGACTTGACCATTCGCTTCGACAAGGTTCTATAATACCTTCATTTAACATTTTACTAATATGTTGTTTGATTTCTCCTTTTTGCGAATGTGGTAATCGATATGGCTTAGTGAAGACAGAAGAAGCATTCGGTTTCAAGGTAATTGAATGTTTATAAATATCTGTGGTAGTTAATCTATCTCCTGGTAAATAAAAAATATCCGAGTACTTAGCGCATAAATTTTCAATAGAAACTTGTTCCTCATTATTAAGATGTTTTATGTTCAAAACCGATAATAATTGTTTCACTCTATTTGCATCATTCCCTGATTTATCAAACTTACAAATGTTATAGTGACTTAATTTTTCTATGCATGGATTAACGTCAGTCAATGTATACGATTTATCTGTTGTATTTAAAATTTTTATTGGTATTAAACCATTCATTGGTGTTGCTATACAACTAGCCAAAAATAATCCATCACTAATTTCTTTAGAATGCACAACACATTCGTCAGTAAAATCCGTTTGTAAATAATGTATGGATTCACATCTTGGTGAAATATCCATTATGTTATTATATTTAAGTATTGGTAAAACTAATTTAAAACCATTATGTGTAAACAATGTAAAAGTATCATTACTAAAATCTAATATGGATGTATGTTTATTAATAAAGTCTTGACCGATGATTCCATTTGCCCTACATGGCAATGAATCAAAAACATAGAACTTGTTACATTTAAGGTGATGACCACCCGTAGTCAAAGTTAAATAAACATATCCAATTGCGTGGACTTTGCCACCAATTCCATTTATGATAATGTCCTCCTTTTGGACTGGAATGTTTTGTTCCAAAACATATTTATATTTCAACGCCGAAATTGTAGCGCCGGTGTCAATTAACCACGAATATGGTTTGCTGTTTACGGATAAATTAATATAATAATTAGTATCGGTAGCTAAAATAATCTTATTATTCACGAAAAAACTGGTTGATAGTTTCGCTATTTTCCGATCCCGTTAAAACTTGAACCGGACGGTTATTTTGCTCATTTGACATTTGACATATCCTTTGGTTACTGCGATTTCTATAGTATGACTTACTTCTACCACGCGATGATCCTCGACCACGTTGCACTGCTCCGCGGCTCTGCTGCTGCATCTGCGCACTGGGGGTGCGTACGCGTGGGTTGTATTGTCCGCGACGAGCACTGGAATCATGTTTATGACCCCTATTAAAATATGTCCTGTTATAATAATTATTGCGAGAGCCACGATAATTCTGCTGTTTCCCTCTGGGAGAATACATACCTAGAATTTCACCGGAACCTGAAGATGGTCCAGCTGTGGACGTTTCTTCGTCCTTAGCGCCTTGTATCGCGTCCTTCATCGACTCGTAGTTCCTAGCTGCAATAATTGTTGAAAGACGCCGGTTTCGCAAGCCATCGGAAAAACGTTTAATTACCAACTTTTCATTCAAAGGTTTGAGTATTTTATATGTGTCTAAATCTCCTTTGGCTTGTGATACCGTAAGGTCTACAAAAAGTTCCGATAGTTGATTTCCATAATCTTGAATTGACAAATCATTTTGCTTTAAATGTTGTATTTTATTTTGAATGGCGATTGGTGATTTTTGAGGCAACAACGTTGTACGCATATCTTTAATTAAGTCATCAATTTTTGAATAATCCGATTTTAATTGCAATTTAGCGTTTTGAGATAATCTACTCTTAAGTACAAACTGTATTAAATTCTTTTTACATTCATCACTAACTAGTAACGAGCTATAATATTCTACATTGTCAATTAATTGTTTATAGGAACCTTCATTATCAGGCGTTATTGGTAATAGACTTAGAGCCACTTTCAAATCAAAAGACTCCATATTTTTATTCTTACTAGACATTGAACACAAGTCGACTATCTGATAATACAATAACTCAAAATCGACACAAAATTTATCAATTAATATTTTTTCGTTCTGACCCACTTTGCCTTTCTTTATATCATCTGATATTAACTGTATAACATTTGAATATCTTGCAAAAATTTCCTTTGATTCTGACAATTTTTTTTTCTACTATATTTCCTTGCCTTCGGTCAGGGCCTATTTTTATTAAATATGTTTTAATTGCCTTTAGTTCCTTATATAATGGTTCTAAAACTTGTGCCATAACTTACCATCCTCAGTTATATAATAAAAAACTATGTGGTTTAAACATACAAATCATGACATAATAATTATTATTGCTTAGGGAACCACCAATAAAAAAAAATATCTATGTTACTACGATTATGCACTTAACACTTAAGGTTCAATGTCCATTTTACTCGCCTGTGTTTGCCGTATATTATTATTTTAGCCGAACGACCACTTTATTTTAATTACTTTAAAATCACTTCACTTTTTTTTTTTCACATATCACTTTTTCACTTCCGCTAGACTTTAGGTGTACCGAGAATTATTTCTTGTCCATTTAAACCATGTCACCTTTGTGACGTCCGCGTTGTCCTTTCTCTGGAGAATTGCCAGTTTGTCGTGAACCCGACCTCCGAAATACTGCACTCCTGTACATCTCCTGATTTATCCAACGAATATGACAACGTTGATACTGCCGTAGAAGGAAATAAATAACGCCGAGTCCCAGGACCAGCACCACTATAGCCAATAGTATGGTGATTGCAGACACGTGAATTTTCACCTGTTCCAAATGAGTGTCGTTGGTTCCGCCAGCTGCGTTTTGCACCACTAAGGTCTCTTCATTAGACTGCTTGTTTCCCATTTTTAATGAAATCGTAAAACTTTCGCACTGATTTATGGACTGGTGTTATCGCGGTAGCGAGCACAATTAGTTTTAAATAACCCATCTTAAAAGTATTCACTAGAGTCCAACGTTTAAAACACGTGCCTTATATGGCATGGAGGTGTCGGTAGCGCGAAGGCATACCGATGCCCGTAGGCAGGGTCGCCATGTAAGGTTGGAGGTGTGAGGAGACAAATGATACGCGTGACTGCTCGAATAATACTCTCTCTTTAATTTAGGATGCATTAAGATTATATATGGTTCACATACAAGTACACATACATAGGTACCACATACAATGGGTACATCAACTTTACACACTACACATTGCTCGGCGCTTTTCTGGCGGACTTCACTGTTGATTCTGGCTTTCAGGAGTTGCAGTGGTTGGGAATAGTGTGGCGTGATTGTCCGAATAAAAAAAATGTCTAAAAACCCAAAGAACTACATCTCCCAAGCCGTACGCCACTGTTTCGGGACCCCTGTCATTTACTAATGATCTGGGAGGGCCTCTTATTCTGGGGGAAGTGTGGCTGATGTAACAACTCAATTAATGACAATGTTTGTTTCCAGAGACTCCTCAACCCCCACGTCAACGGGGCGGCCGTACGAACAGCCCCACACGCACACACACACGCAGCTGTACGGGAGACACGCACACACTCATGGGCATACGCTGATAGACCAGCATGAGCCGTAAGTCGCTTTCATTAACTTTACTTTCTTCGTGATTACGCCAAAGATACTGTTAAAAATGTTTTATGAACTCCAACTGTGCATCTGGTTTATTTGACAGCGGTTTTGGGTTCGATTCCCAGATAAAGTCACAGGCTGTTAGCCCAAATAATGTTAAATGGTCACCACTGCCTTTAGGCATCTGCAACACCAGAGCTGAGCAGATACGTGGCCTTACAAGAACAAAACTGTCTCGTGAGTTTTACTTCCAAAGAAACTTCTTCACAAGGAACTCTACCGCTTCATTGAACCTATTTTAAAACAGTAGTTTTGTGTACTTTATGAATTAGGTAGACAAAACTAACTTTAATTCAAGCCATATAAGACCGTGGGTGCTACAGGCCGAATAATTTTCTTGTTGTCAACAGTTGTAAAGGCGACGGGGAGGAAACCCGACCAGAATATAGAGACTACACGGAACAATTGCACAGGTACATAAACTTTTATCTGTACAGGCCTTAATCTGACGGGCTCCGGATCTTGACGGGCCTGTTGATCTAGTGGTTAGTGACCCTGACTGCTAAGCCACTAAACTCGCAGGTTAAATTAGCGGACAAAGCGAAAGGGGGTAAACGGAGCCTGTCAAAACCAAAACAGGTTCCAAAAAAGCAGGGTCCAGAGAAGGACAAGAGCGACAAGGATGGTTTCATCAAGGTTGAGAAGAAGAAGAAGCCTCCTTGTCGGAACCAGTGTGGTACTGCGCTGGCAGGACCCAACATGTTGCTGCGTTCAGCAGTACCGACAACGCTGCTCTACGTGTCCAGATTGCACCACTCTACGAAGGTTGAGGAGATTGTGGAGTACGTGCGCGTGAAGACCAACTGGACCTTGAGGGTCGAGAGGTTGGAGCCGCGCCACAACACGAATTTCAAGTCGTTCGTGGTGCGCGTTCCTACACACCATCTCGAGAAGTTCCTCAAGGAAGAGTTCTGGCCGAAAGGTGTTGTGTACCGCCGGTTTCGTGGCCGCCTACATGACACCAGTCAGCGAAACACGACGCCGACACTTCGTGTGCACTAGTTTTAGTTTTGTTTTTAAAATATGTATTAGTTTAGTACTGTTTATGATTATTCTATGTATTTTATTCTATGGGCCTCCGATGCCTGAAATAAATGGATTATTATTATTCCATTTATTTCATTTAAATACATATAAATTACATTTTTAAATATTGTTATAAAAATAATAAAAACATTTAAAAATATAAAAAATAGTAGCCCACCGGCATCGGGAACAGGGTCCAAGCTACCGATGGTCAAGGCTCCAGAGAGAGGAATCGCCGGACAATGCGCGCCGAGTACCGCCAGGAGTACCGCCTTCTGCATCAGGCCCTTAATCCAGCTGCCTAGCGAGAGCCTCCTTAGGTGTAGATCGAGGCTCTTAGCTATTATGCCATTGGCCGTCACGACTATCGGCACAATGACTGCTGAATCTACGTCCCACATGTCGACAACCTCGCGAGCCAAGTCAAGGTATTTGGACTGCTTATCCTTCTCGGCTTTAACGAGGTTCTCGTCATGTGGAACGGCTATGTCAACAATCATTGCCCGACGCTCTAATCGATCTATTACCACAATGTCAGGCTTTTTGGCAACAATAGTCCTGTCTGTGATAATAGATCGATCCCAGTACAGTGTGATATGGCTATTCTCAAGAACTGGGTCGGGCACATACTTGTAATACGGTACCTCCGATTCCACAAGACTGTATTTCAAGGCAAGTTGCTGATGAATAATCCTAGCTACAAGATTGTGTCTGTGCAAATAGTCTCCGTTAGCCAGACTAGAACACCCAGAAATAATGTGACGGATTGATTCCCCGGGACAGTGGCATGCCCGACATATGCCAACCGTGCCGTCCTTCACAATGTATTTCCGGTAGTTGTTCGTCATCATAACTTCGTCCATTATCGCACAGACAAAACCTTCGGTTTCCCCAAAGAGGTCACCGAAACGTAGCCAGGATATGGACGCCAAGGAATCTACATCGGGCCCATGTAAGACTCGATAAAAGCGTCCGTGGAGCTCCTTGCTCTGCCATACCGTCCTGCGGTCAGTTGTATCCAATACCACAGGTTTGCGCCAGTTCTCGTTTGCTAAAGAGAGCGGGGTGAGGCCCTTATCTACTAAAACAACATCCCGATGCATCCCCACGTCGGCTTTTAAGAAATGCTCCCTGAGACTGCATATCTCACGGTTGTGCAGGGTCTTAGCATTCAAAAAGCCTCGACCACCACACTTCCGCGGGATATACAGTCTCATTACCGATGACCGTGGGTGATGCATCCGATTTGCGGTCAATAGACTGCGGAACCTTCTATCCAGGGCGTCCAATTCAGTCTGAGTCCATTTGAGTATGCCGAAAGAGTACATCAAAACCGGCATGACCCAACCGTTGAAAGCGCGCACCTTATTTCCGCCTGATAAAACACTATTTAGTACTTTATTCAGGCGGCCAAAGAAGCGCTCCCTCAACGCCTGTTTCATGTCGGCAGCATTGATGCCTAACGCTTCCGACATACATATTTGTAAGTTTCGGTTGAGGTGAGGGACCTAAGGTGTATGGAGTCCGAGAGTTGGGTCCCCTCGGATTCCACAATCTCCCCTCGCTTTACATGCATGACTGCACATTTGTCCACACCAAATTCCATTCTGATGGCGCTACTGAAAGTTTCTGTTACCTTCAGTAGCTTCATCAGTTGCAAATCGGTGGGGGCAAAGAGTTTCAGATCATCCATGTAAAGGAGATGAGATATGACCTGGCCGCCTCTTCGCAACCGATAGCCTAGACCTGAACCCTCCAACAATGTGCTTAAAGGATTCAGGGCCAAACAGAACCACAGCGGACTCAGACTATCGCCCTGAAATATACCTCACTCGATCTTTATGGGTTCGCCGTTCTCTCGAATCTGTCGACATCCTGGATAGTGAAGGACCGTCCTCCATTGCCCCATACACGACATCAAGGATTATTATTATTATTTTGTTTAACGTCTTACGTTTCTCGGGTCCCTGGGGTCCCGGACCTTTGGAAGGCGTACGAGGGGCCGAAGCCAACTCGCAGAAGCCCTTTGAGAATTTTATGAGAAATGAGATACCAACCGACGATTTTTTCTATATGCACTATGCAGGTGCACCGAAAGATAATCCCCGGTTAGTGTGAGACTATTGTAGAACTATGTAGCAAACAAAAAATTTAAACTATGGGTTTGGGTTTTTAGGTGGACTAGGTACTTGAGACTATGGAGGGACTATAGCCCCTGCCTGACCAATGTTTGAAAGCACGGATAAAAAGGCAGGGGGTGACTTGCACACTCAGTCAATGGGCCCCCGAAAACACAAAGTGACGTAGCGACAAGGGGGCAACATATATCGAGGTGCTAGAGGAGTGGAGAGGTATTCCACGGCTATCAGGACAATCCCGGAAGTACGGTCAAGATCCCTACCAGCATCTTACTGGAATACTTCCTTCCCCCGAGCACGTTTGCTCTTGCGATTCTCCACTCAAACCAGCCAATTAAGGCAAGAGTGAGGTAGGAGCCTTGTTCCTCGTCAATGCTCACTCTGGCCGGCCAATGAAGGCAAGCCAGAGATGAAAAACAAAGGGTCTCCCAGGAGGTCAGGTCCGCGGGGGTCGCTACTGCCCGACAGCTCGCCACAAGCTGCCCTGCGGGTTTATTATTATTATTATTAAGCCGTAGGTCGTGGGTTCGATTCCTACCCAGGACAAACTTTGTGTGATGAGCATGATGGTTTGTTCTGTGTCTGGGTGTAATTTATCTATAATATGTATGTATTTATAAATTATAAAAGTATGTTTATCAGTTGTCTGGTCACCATAGTAGAAGCTCTACTTAGTTTGGGATCAGATGACCGTGTGTGAGTTGTCCAAGGATATTTATTTATTATTTATTTATTTATCTGTTGTGACAGTTATAAATACTAACAACTAATATAATATACTAATTAATAAAGAAATCTTAATTTTATTAACCTGATAAAATAATATATAATATTCTCTCTCGCAAATTCGGTCAGTGAAATATTATAGTTCACAAATGCAGATGCATTCTCTATTCAATCACTGTTAAGGTCATAGCTTACTACAGCCACCCGGCAGCCACTCCACACTGACTTCTTCTTTATATGGACTTGTATGGGCATGCGCTCACTATATCAACTCCGTAACGTCACCGGATCGCCTCGGTTATAAGGCGAGTCGGTGCGGAGTGGTTGCCGGGTGGCTGTAATGAGCTATGACCTTTATTATCCGATGGATTGAAATAAATTTAATACCATTTAAAAGCTTAGTTTTTTACATTAGTGCTTTAAACTAAGTATATCTTTCTTCTTTTCCAGGTGCAGTACGTACGGAAAATGCGTGGAGGAAGTGACGTCAGAGGAGGCTCGCGACAGAGACGAGGTGACCAGCACCGAGCACCATCAGCACTGGGATGAGAAGATAGGTGGGTCTGGGATCAACTGGGATGTCCCAGTATTGACTCCATGTGCCGACGTTTAGCCTTTTCGGAGTGTGACGGTCTGGGTTTGGGGGTGTAATTTATTTTTTAGGTTGATCCATCTGATGTAAAAATGTCAACACAGTCTTTAAGAGAATCTATAGAGGGAATCTATAGCTTTGTTTGTATAATGCTTCAGTCAAAGAACAATATGTAGCCTGTGTGCGGTTTATCCAACGCCTTTCCTCAAAAGCGCAAACCCCAAAACTAACAATATTTTTCAATCCAAATAGCTTAGTTTACAGTTAGCAAGTATGATAAACTATTTTAGTTAGGGTATGATTTAAGCTATCGCCAATTTAATTGGTTTTGGGTTTCTTAAATAATAGAGTTTGTCCCCAAAATAGTAGATTTGTCACCAGATTGTAGTCACCAAACAAAATAAAATCAATTCCAAAATAAATCACCTAAAATCATAGAGATATAGGGTCTAGTACCAAATAAGGGTTTTTGTATGTCCTTTAATAGGTTTGTCCTAATACGTATTTAAGCAAACTAATTAAAATAGATCACCAATTATTCTAAAACAGAGCAAATAAACTAATGTTTGCTTGGCAAAAGAGGATATCTGGCGCGTTGTGTGGTCACATTTCTAACCTAACCTAACCAACCATTTCGATAGACGGCTAAAGTGTTGGTGATGGTGACAGATCTATCATTCTGAGCACAAAGCTATTATTTTAGTAATAAAACTATTAACAGACGAACGAAGTATATATTCATTTAATGAATCACAATTTTATTGGTAATCGATCTCTTATTTTACACATATATTAACATTAATTTGATAATTCATACCTGGGCACACTTTTTGTTTATCTGAGAACGAACATATTTCGTGGCGATAGATCTATTTATTTGGTGACACAACTTGATGACAAATACATATAAATTTAGGTGATAAAAAATATAGTTCCCTTTTAGTTATATGTGAGTTGCGTCTTACTCAGCTTAACTATTGGCCTCGAACACGCATTTAATTAATTTTGGTATTACAGGTTTTTTTTTTTAACTTCTGTGGTGGTACAGAAAATGCCAGGAGTTTGTTGGCCACGTTTTCTCAAAATAAAGGGGCGATTTGAGACTTACATGATTTACATGAATGACAAAACTAAAGCTAGATGATCTCCTTCCTCAGTAAGCAGTTCACTTTGCTCAACGTCAGCGCAGTCGCCGGCAGCGCGAACCGACGCCGCCTCCCCGCATCAGCACGTCACCACCACCCACGCCGGTACGTTTCTTCGTTTAACTATTGTTTAATGGCGGTCTTACCGAAATCTCCAGTGTTGTTAATGACAAACAATCAGGTAGACAAAACGACCTTTTCCATAATCGATCTAATGTTGAATGTTGCGGAAAGTTTATAATAGTTACCGTGACCCCGGAACATAAAGGGCCACCGAAGGAACATGAGTGGGTTTTAGCCAGTAAAAGTCATACACGAAGGACGGGAGAAATCATTAGATGATTTTATCCAAACTTCTCTGCCCTTAACTAAATTCCTGGCCATACTTCTCGTTTCCAGGTGTAGGTCGTCGCGGCGCCCTCCAACTGTGGCAGTTCCTAGTCTCTCTACTAGCAGAGGGCGCGCGCTGCGTTGCGTGGACCGGCAGAGGACTGGAGTTCAAGCTTCATGAGCCTGAAGAGGTAAGGACTGTACTTGTCAGGAGGATGCCTGCAACAGCCTAGTCTCTCTACTAGCAGAGGTGCTGGTAGAGCGTGGACTGGCAGAGGACTGGAGTTCAAGCTACATGAGCCTGAGGAGGTGAGGATCTGGCCTGATTGGGTTTTGACAGTAGCAGGAATTGCAGCAGACGTTGATGGTGAGTACGAAGCCTGATCTCTCCTGATTAAGACTTATCCATTGCAGGAGAAGTTAATGGTTTTACATGTGTCTGATGTCACCCCGCTGGTATTGGATGCCTGTCCAATCGTAACAGTAGAGGAAGACTCACACTGGTTGATATGGATATAATATCCATCATATCAACTTGCCCCCTAAAAAAGAGTAGCCTATATGTTCTGCTCCAACGTCCATTCTATCTCTATACAAAACATCATAGTTGAGTGGTTCAGCTATGCAAGCTTCCTAAGACGTCTTGCTAAGACTTGACTGCGCGATTGCAGGTTGCTCGCCGCTGGGGTGCGCAGAAGAACAGGCCAGCCATGAACTACGACAAGCTGTCGCGGTCGCTCCGATACTACTACGAAAAGGGAATCATGCAGAAAGTCGCAGGTAAGCAATAGTTTTCTTCTTTTAGAGGTAAGAGAAACAGGATTTTACGTTCTTCTACTCCATTCCCTAAATCCGAAAAATTACCAGCAGCGTGCGAATAGCTTGTGTTCTTTAACGAGTTGGGATGTTTAAAAAAATGACCCATTCCTCAACATCATCAATACCCTCACTCAAAAACCGCGCCTTAACGTGGAGTTGCGGAAGCCACCTCACCGTACCTTACCATACCAGCCCTAGATCTAAGGGTAGACAAACGGGAGTCCCGGGTGGCAGTTTTAGGGGGCTGCAATATCATTACAGTATTTGACCTGACTGACTTTTTTTGTCATGTGCCTGGGTGTAATTAATTTATCAACTGTCTGGTGTCCATAGCACAGGTTCTGCGTTTAGAAATTTATTATCCTATTCTCCACAGGCGAGCGCTACGTGTACAAGTTCGTGTGTGATCCCGAAGCTCTCTTCAGCATGGCGGCGCCCCCCCGCGCGCGCTCTCCCCCCGCACCCCCCACGTACGACGTGCTGTCCTCTCTGTACGGGTACCCGCAGTATCTGCCGCAGCACGACCCGCGCCGGTACTACCATCATCATATTAATCATACGGGTCATTATGATTCGTAGAGAAACAACAGCTTTTATTTATCTAGATTTTTTTTATTTAAGCAGTTGTCATTGTTAAGGCAGGTTCAGATTTGTGTTATGTATGTGTAAATTAAAGTCGTTTTTCTGAATGCATTTACCTTTTTGACGAAAGACGACCCTTTTCCCGAAAGACCATTTTGACGAATGATGATTTTCGTGAATGAACTTTTTGCCATGTGGTGGTATTGGCGAAAGATCGTTTGAACGAAAGAACGATCACCCAAAAGAACGTTAGGCCGAATGATGGTATTCCCAAATGAATGATTCATATATGTATTTAATAAGCGTCTTCCTGTTATATCATTGTCCCGAATGTCTCCCGCTTACGACGTGCTGTCTTCTCTGTACGGGTACCCGCAGTATCATATAATCATACAGGTCAATAAGATACGTAAAGAAACCTTAAGAACCTACCAAAATACCGTTGGTTAAGCAGTTATTTTCCGCTGTTGTAAGACATGTTAAAGAGCGTGGGTTTAAACAGCAATATACCATTGTAGCTGGGTTCAGATTTGTGTAATGAGTAAATTGAAGACGGTTTTTCCGAAAGACCGTTTTGACGAAAGCACGATTGCCCGTTTTCTCTAATGATCGTTTTCGCAAATGACCGTTAGCCTGATAGATCAGTGCAATACTTTATTGTTAAACTAAATAATTATTCAATTCGGTTGATTCAACCAAATAATTATTTGATTTTCTTTAATTATTTAATTTGCTTAACAATTATTCGGCAAAATGATATCATTCTGTCGAATGATTGTTGTCTCGAATATACATTTTTCCAAAAAAGCGTATTCCCGAACAAATATTTTCCCTATGAGTTTTTCTTACTTATCCCGAAAATGTTAGTCCAAATATCGTTAAAATCCCCGTCACAGATCCAAACTTAAAAATTCTGTATTACACTTTCCACAAGTTTCAATCTAGCTTTAGACTTGTTTCTTAATCATTAATAACTATTGGTTGCCTGTAAAGTCGGTATACGGGCGAAAGTTTTACGTGACAACGACTTTGAGTGGTAAAATAATTTTAATGTGAATATTCATTCGTATAGTAGGCTCGCTCTGTCTCTCTCGCTCTTAGGCGGGCTAACTGTGCTCGAGTGGAAGGGACGCGTGCCTTTCACTTTTTATGTCTGTCTCTCTCGCTCTTAGGCGGGCTAACCATGCCCGAGTGGAAGGGACGCGTGCCTCTCACTCGCTCTCATTGTGAGCGCATAACGTGAGCGGAGCGTAACGCAGTTTCTTGAAGTGTCACCCGGCAAACCAATTTATAAGACGTTGTCACGTCAAAAGTTTTTTCGCCCCTTGTGTTACCAAGATCGTCTGCGCTCACGGCACGGCATGGTACGGCATAGTAAAGAATGTATTTGTTATACAAATGATTTTCTATCTTATTTCAATGATATTAGCACTGATAGTCGCGTTATTCAGTGAAATGTATACGTTACTTTATGTCGTTCCAAGATTGTGAGTTTTAAGCAATTGAATCAAGGTTGAAACTAGCATGTCTGATCATATTTAAGATCTTTTGGCTTGCCACGAGATGTTTCACCACTCCGAGGCATACCGTGCCGCGCCAAGCAAGACACGTCATGACGTAGTATATGACGACACGACGGGCCATGAATAATGTTTTTTATGTTAGAAATATTGTTATTTCTCTTCTAGTCATCTTTACTACCAAAACTAAAGTTCTAAAAAGAAAAGTTTTAAATAAAAAAAACCCCACTTTGTTAAGTATTTAACTATTTATCAGTACTAAATATTATGTAACATTTTAACCGCAATTTGAGTCATTATTTTTTTATTAAATACATACCCAGTATTTCAAACTTCTACAATCTATCTTTCTTTGATAGATTCTCGACTTAATTGCCTAACATATTAGGTTCAGTGTTAATTGCAGAAGTTTGAGAGAGGGGTAGCTTGATTTGCTGCTGTACCTACCAATTTCGTTATTAATTATTTTGTGGATAACCTAACCATAGGAATAATATAATAATGTACAGATAAATTAAATTCTAGACATTGCACTGTTTTTCATCTTACAATACTCAAAATCATTAGAGCTCATAATATTGTATAATGTTAATAAAATATTGAAATTGGCAATACTTCATTGTTCAACTAAATAATTATTTTCGGTTGAATTAACCAAATAGTTATTTTATTTAATTGTTTCAACTAAATAATTATTTAAGTTGGATGACTCAACCAATTAATCATTGAATTTGGTTGTTCAACCTAATAATTAAAATTGGATTTAATTTATTCAACCAAATAATCATTTAAGTTAGTTGACTCGACCAAATAATTATTTAAGGTAGTTGATTCGACAAATAATTATTAGTTTGGTTTATTCAACCAATGAATTTTTAGTTTGGTTGACTCAACCAAATAATTATTAAACATGATTGTTAATTTATTATATAATAATAATTATTAATTTGGTTGCTTCACCAAATAATTTATAGTTTGGTTGACTCTACCAAATAATTATTTAACTTGGTTGATTCAACCAAATAATTATTCAGTTTGGTTGATTCAAACTAATAATTATTTATATCGGTTTATTCAACCAAATATTGTTTGACTTCGTTGACTCGACAATATAATAGTTCAATTTGGTTGTTTCAACCTAATAATCATTAGATTTAATTAATTCAACCAAATAATAATTTAGCTTGGTTGACTCTACCAATAATTGTTTTAGTTAGTTTGTTCGTTAAATAATTATTACTTTGGTTGATTCAACCAAATAATTTATAGTTTGGTTGACTCTACCAAATAATTATTTAACTTTTTTGATTCAACCAAATAATTATTTAATTTGGTGGTTTCAACCAAACAGTCAACAGTTTGGTTGATTAAACCAAATTAAGATATGTGAACCGTATTAAATTGACAGATTGACATTCTAAGTATGTATGTAAATGTATGTCATCTCTTCAGACACAAATGTCTAAATTTCTGTTTGAAATATTTTATTTAGTGCATCTTTTTGTTAATCAGTAAAATAGATAAATCAAAAAGATGCTAAAACCCGTCTTAAATTTAGCATTTACTTTAATTTATCTATTTAAACAACATAATATTATTAAATCGGGTATTAACGCGAATAATATTTATTTAAATACCTTGGAAGGCTTGACGTTTCGACCTGGTTGCACAGGTCGTGGTCGCAAGCAGACTGAGGATGCGATGTCACAGCTCCCTGCTTTCGGGCGATGAATCTTCTTTATCTATTTTTACTTAATGTTTTTTATAAAAATTAAGGCCCGGATTCCTCTGTCGCTGACGTCGGTCGCGTACCGTCAGTCGCGTAGCGCGCTGACCATCAGCGCCAATGAAAACATCCGTAGTGCGATACTGACCGCTCCACGGTACAGGCGTCTCCAAGTGGATTTGTTGTGGATTTGTGAAGCGGAGTTTGAATTTGGGATATTATATATTATGAACCCGTTTATAAATTGTTTAGTTGCTGCAGCATACTTACGCAAGCGGAGACGGCGTCAATATAGAAAAAAAAGATATCACATTCACCCAATTGTTGCTGATAGGGTGACGAATGGTGAAGCTACGTCAGGACGAAAAAAAGTTTTCTAATTATTTTAGAATAAAAGTAAAAACTTGAAACTATCAATGTTCATGGTGGCGGGCGACTGTACGCGCCACCATCGGCAGTCAGTCGACCGACGAACGCGGAGCTGACGAGCGAGACCGACGCGCGTTAACAGCAGCGCGTAACAACTCGCGCGCCGCTGATGTCAGCTTTACAGTGTGGTGCTTCATAGAACACAACGTATATTCGTACGCGCGACCGACATCAGCGACCGACATCAGCGACAGAGGAATTCGGGCCTAAGGATATTTTTTTATAAAATATGTTAAAATTAATAATCGGTAAGAAAAGGTCAAATACATACTCTAAGTAGATACATACTGAAAATAATTCCACAATTAGATGAAATTTCATTCATTCATACGTAATTAATTATAAGAATTTCTAGTCAATAAATTGTTAATAAGTTTGAATTGTGCAATATTATTATTAGTGATGTAGCTATTATTATGAAAATAAAAGCAATCATGTGAATATATTAGTATCAAATATTATAATAAATGTTTTATTTTGAACCCCTATTATACTTTTTAAACTATCTGGATTTTTTGAGAAGAAATGGCATTTTTTCCGATCAATCCCGCCTCACTATTCCCAATAATTAAACGAACTTCTGAAAGCCAGAATCAACAGTGGAGTTCGCCAGAAAAGCACCGAGCAATGAAGCTCGACGAGTCCCGGAGAAACGATTCAACGACTACGGCAGAAGAATATAAATATACAAACAATTACACACAGACACAGAACAAACATTCGTGCTCATCACACAAAGTTTGTCCTGGGTAGGAATCGCACCCACGACCTCCGGCTTAGCAGTCAGGGTCACTAACCACTTGACCAACAGGCCCGTCAAAACATTGGCTACTTTTGAACTCTTTTTAACGTATGCGAAGCTGCGAGCATAATCCATACTAATATTATAAATGGGAAAGTGTGTCTGTCTGTCTGTATGTTTGTCTTTCTTTCACGGCAAAACGGAGCGACGAATTGACGTGATTTTTTAAGTGGAGATAGTTGGAGGGATGGAGAGTAAAATAGGCTACTTTTTGTCTCTTTCTAACGCGAGCGAAGCCGCGGGCAAAAGCTAGTATGACATAATTTATAATATTAGTTAGATTAAGCAGTAACAATATTGTCATATAAATAAAACATAATACATTTTAACAGTTAAATGTGAAAATCAATATTTATTACAACTCAATTTTAAATGTCATGTCAAATACTTGTGGTTTAGTCACGGTACGTAAACAACATAAATATAAAATTCAAAACATTATACAGTTATTATAATATAACGTGGAGACTTTGTCAGGGATGTTTTGAGCTCCATAACCGTAACAGAAATTATCCGATATCCGAAATAAAAAATATCCGTAACCGAATTCCATATAAAAATTACGGATAATTTTGGGTAGCGGCGGAGTTTGAATTAAACATCCATACTAATATTATAAATGGGAAAGTTGTATATGTTTGTCTTTCTTTCACGGCAAAACGGAGCGACGGATTGACGTGATTTTTTAAGTGGAGATAGTTGAAGGGATGGAGAGTAACATAGGCTACTTTGTGTCTCTTTCTAACGCGAGCGAAGCCGCGGGCGAAAGCTAGTCTTTAATAAGATGGTAAACTGACTGACTGACTGTTGATATATCTACGCACAGCACAAACCGCTGGTCCTAAAGACACAAAACTTGCAAGGTGTATTATTTGTAAAGGGTAGTAGGTATCCAGATGTTTAAAAATTCCAACACCAAAGGGGAATATTAGAAATATCGACATTCACGAGGGCAAAGCCTCGGGCGAAAGCTATTGTTATGACAAAATTTGTTTTTACAGACTAGTCCAGCATTAATTGTAATTCACAGTTGCATGGTCTTTACCCACAAGGTAACAATAACTCTTTAAAAATCAATATCCGTAACAGAAATTATCCGAAACTAACTGATAATAAATACGAAAGTAATTTTGTCTGACCGTCTCGCTTTCACGACAAAACTACTAAACCGATTTGAATGGAATTTGGTACAGAGTTAGTCCATAGCCTGAGAAATAGGATAGTTTTTATCTCAAAGAACTCTTGAGATCGGAACTACGCGGGGGACTGCTAATCCGAAATAATTTTAAAACCTTAACCGTATCCAAAACCGGTTCAATATTCATCCTAAATCCATATCCGAAAATCCAAAATTTTCCGTAACATCACTGTTTTGTATACCAATAAAAGCAGTGACTTTTGTGCACAAACCACTTTCTTGTACACATCAAAATGAAGTGTTTCATCGTTCTCATTGCTCTGTTGGGGTTAGTGGCCACTGCAGCTGCCTTTACAGGTAAGCCTTCATCATCAGAAATATTGGTAGTGACCCTGACTGCTGAGGTTATTTATTTATACTTTATGCACAACGGTACACAGGCGGACTTAATGCCGCAGGAATTTTCTCCCAGTCAACCTAAGGTGGTGAAGAGATAGCAAGAGGTTCTATGGCCCATTCGAGGCTTTGTGTGAGCGTGATTGTTTGTTCTGTGACTGGATGTAATTAGGGTTCCGTAAATTACTTACTGGAGATCCATAAGAATAGGATTAGTTACTTTGTTGTGTCTAGAAAAAAGTTACGGGCGTTTATGTCGCTACATATTGATACTCAAGCCAGAAAATCAAAATTCATAGGGTACTTTGCGTTGACATAAAACCACGAAAGGCACAAAGCAATGTCTTATAGCACCAAATATAAAAACCAAAAACCGTAATTTTGTAGATGGAAGTCAAAAAAAATACTGTAACAAGATTTCTTTACTTACAAGTATGTACTGAATGTTCAGCACTACTCGCACTTTTCCAGTTTTTTCCTTTTGAGTTTCAAAGCCCTAAAAAAATTCAAGCCACTTGCCATATTACTTAAAATTATAGTTAAAAGCCTTATTAATACATACTATATTACATACGATTTTATAATTTATTTTTGAATTAAGACGATGGTTCTTACGCAGACAACAATTTAAAAAATAACTGAAAATAAAAAGTAATAGTAGGTATATTAGAAAGCCTGCCGTGGTTGCGGAATGTTTATAATAGTTACCGTGACCCCGAAACATAAAGGGCAGCCGAAGGAACATGAGTGGGTTTTAACCAGTAAAGTCTGACATGCCCTCCCGCCGCACCCAGGACGGGAGCAGTCATTTGATCATTTCCCACTCCCTCAAAAAAAATAGTATATTAGAAAAAGATTTTTGAAAATTCCACCCATAAAACAGGGAGAGAAAATTCGACATCGGAGTAACCCAGTTTTATTGTACACTAAATTACCGTTCATTTCTAGAGAAAGAGCTGGTCCAACGCTCGCTGTGCACTTACGACTACCAGTGTAAAGATGGCTGCTGGTGCCACAGACCCTCGTTCTCATCGCCCAAGCTGTGCTTCTGCCCCAAGCCGGGCACCGAGGAGTAAGAGTGACTTGTTTTATAAGTGCTTTTAAAGCACAGATTTTATTTGCATAGAAAGAAAACTTATATCGAGTGTCCGGCTTTACGCCGACAGACTATGTATACGCCGAAAAGGCTTTACTCCGACAAACCTCTTCGCCGACAGGGCTCATTAGCTACTCAGCTTAAGTTATTAAGTTTGGGCTAGTTTATTAAGGCTTAAGTATAAAGCTGAGAAGCTGATGAGCCCTGTCGGCTGGTGAAGAGGTTTGTAGGCGTAAAGCCCCGTCGGTGTAACGTCTTGTCGGCCGTGGTAGTGGCCGTCGGCGTAAAGTCGGACACTCCTTATAATCACGGCTTCCTGAATGATTCAACCTCCGCTAGGTTTCACGCATACACCCACTGACATATACACACCACATTTTACACAGCCTACACCCCACGTACCCTACACACTCCTGCCACATACACACCACCACACTCACTCACTCACTAACACCCACCCACCCTACACACTCCCTCACACAGCGCATTAGCAATTAATTTTGAATTGTTTTTCTAATTTTTTTTTTTTTTTGACCGACTGCTGAAAGGAGGGTTATGTTTTTCGTGCGTATGTATGTATGTATGTCTCATTCTATGGCACGCTCTACAGCCTAAACCGTTTAACGGATTTCGATATATGAGGTGTCATTGAATTCGTCTCAGCTGAAGGAGTGACATAGGGTATATTTAATTCAAAAAAATAAAGTGAAATAAAAAAAAAACAGAAAACCAACTGCAATTTCAGTTGTTTGTGGCAATTACGTGGAACAGAAACAAAACCAAAACCACCAACTTTCGATATTGCAGATGGGATTTTAGTACTTCCGTAAAAATCTGCATCTTTTAATAAAATAAGTATTGAGGCATCCTACCGGGGTTGCGGTATGTTTATAATAGTTACCGTGACCCCTGAACACAAAGGGCAACCGGAACATGAGTGGGTTTTAGTCAGTAAAAGTCTGACACACCCTCCCGCCGCACCCGGGACGACATCATTGGATGATTTCCCACTCCCAAAAAAAAAATTCGAGGCATAATTTTAATTCTTATAACGTATATAGACAATAAAGACCTTCACTGCAAAATCACTCTTCGCCTCTATAACATAGAGTATTATTTTCTAATTCCAGGATACACATGGTCTGTCGCAGAAGGGAATACTTGTAGACAGACCAAACAACATGTCCCACCGGATAGGATGAGCTATAGATGATGATATATGATGATGGGGAAACTTGGAAAACTACTGACCAATAATAAAAATGAATATTAAGTAATAGCAGCCTTTTATTGTCCCACTGTAAGGCAACCTCTTCTCATACAGAGAAGGCATATTATGACCATTGATCACCACACGCGCTCAAGGCAACACCAGGAACACAAAGAATTACTTTACTCATCATCATCTCCCTAGCTTTTTCCCAACTATGTTGGGGTCGGCTTCCAGCCTAACCGGATTCAGCTGGATACCAGTGTTAGCCGTGGAGCGACTGCCTATCAGACCTCCACAATCCAGTAACTGGGCGACACGATACCTCTTAGTTAGACTGGTCAGAGTTACTGGCTAACCAGTAGCGACTGTCAAAGTTCTACGAATGACAACCGGGACCAACGGCTTTACGTGCTTTCCGAGGCACGGGATGTCAGTGATATCTTAGATTTATATTAGAAAGTATGAATTAAAAAAGTCACATTGGTACTTGCCCGGATTCGAACCCAGAACCTCTTATACGAGGGGCGGGCGCCTTATCCACTAGTCCACTAGGCCATCACGACATTACTAGGTTTGACGGGCCTGTTGGTCTATTGGTTAGTGACCCTTACTGCTAAGCCGGAGGTCGTGGGTTCGATTCCCACCTAGGACAAACATTGTGTGATGAGCATGATAGTTTGTTCTGTCTGGGTGTAATTTATCTATAATATGTATGTATTTATAAATTATATAAGTATGTATATCAGTTGTCTGGTTACCATAACACAAGCTCTGCTTAGCTTGGGATCAGACTGCCTTGTGAGTTGTCCCAGGATATTTATGTTTTTAGTAACAATTTTTCTTGTTTGAAAAGTACTGCTAAAAATGGAACCCACCTAATTTTTCCTTGTTATAAAGGAACAATCGTATGACAAACAGTCAATAATTTTCGTTCCATTAAAATAAAATTATGCATCATGTTTGTTACACAGATTTGGTCCTTATAAATAAGTTGTCTGAAAGAGCAGCCAGCACGTGACGGGGCCCTCTAGGGCCAATGCCTGCCGGGGTCGCGGAATAGTTGTAATAGTTACCGCAGCCCCGGAATATAAAGGGCAACCGAAGGAACAAGGGTGGGTTTTAGTCGGTAAAAGTCTGACACGCCCTCCCGCCGCACCCAGGACGGGAGCAGTCATTGGATGATTTCCCACTCACCAAAAAAAAAAAAAAAAAGGAACAAGGGCGGGTTTAGTCAGTAAGGCCGCGTTTCCACTGACGCGGAGCTGGGCGGAGAGGAGCGGAGAAGAGCGGTGAAAAGTGGTCAGTGTTTCCACTGAAGCGGAGCTGGGCGGAGAGGAGCGGAGCTGGGCGGAGAGGAGCGATGAAGAGCGGTGAGTGGTCAGTGAGCGGAGTAGAGCGGAGCAGAGTGGAGTGGAGCATACTTTTGGAATCGCGCATTTTAACGAGTGTCTCTTATTATAATTTCCCAAGCTGCATCTTTGGTTTCGTTGCATTTGTAGGTATTCAATCGCGTATCCCATAAACACGGAAATTGTCTAACGGTTTCAATGAACTTCTCATCCATTTTGATATGTATGTGCACGTATGCACCTAATGACGTAACGAAGACAACTGACACACTGCGCGCGAGTCACGCACCGCCCTGCTCCGCACCGCCCCGCTGTCCTCCGCTCTGCACCCCAATGCTCGCTGTCCTCCGCACTGCACCGCCTCGATGTATGAATATCCGCTCAGCTCCGCTCCACCCCGCTCGTACTGTTTCTATTGAAGCGGAGCAGAGATTTCAAGCATAGTCATTGGTCAATTTGTGCACCGCTAAGCTCCTCTCCGCCCAGCTCCGCGTCAGTGGAAACGCGGCCTAAAAGTCTGACACTCCTTCCCGCCCCGCCCAGGACGAGTGAAGTCATCTGATGATTTCCCATCCATAAAAAAATATATTGCGGTGGCATACTTATTTTTGGCCACAATGTGGCAATGGCCACTTGAGTAGTTTACACCATTAACCAATAAATGTTAGACACAATTTCTATAAAACCTCTTTTAAATTCAGCACAACAAATTCGGTTCATTTTCAATTTGCTATAAAATTTGATTTTTAATTGCTTCGAAATCAATAAATAGATAGACAACTGAGTTGTTACTGTAGTGACGTCATAAGTTGCCATTGCCATACAAAATCTATTGGAGAATTGCGTTTTGACAGCTCATAAAAAGTACGTCAATTGATAATGGTGTAAACTACCGTATTCTTGCAAGCTTTGCTGAGGCAAGCTTGCTTACCCAATTGTTTGTGGCGCTTTGGCAATAGTATTTCCAACGTGATCCTATTTTTATCTTCCACCCTATCGGTTAGTAAATAAAACACTAAGTAAATATTATAAACATTTATTAGACGAGTGTATACTTTACAAGAACATTAGCAGTCGCGGCGTAACAATTAGCATTCAATTCAGAATCATCTATACTAATATTATAAAGAGGTAAAATTTGTAAGTTTATAAGTTTGTAGGTTTGTAAGTTTGTAAGTTTGTATGTAGGGGGTAATCTCTGGAACTACTGGTCCGATTTGAAAAATTCTTTCAGTGTTATATAGCCCATTTATCGAGGAATGCTATAGGCTATATACCATCACGCTGCGACCCACAGGAGCGGAGCAGTAAAGAAAAATGCGGGTGAAACCGCAAGGGACAGCTAGTTGATTATAAGCCGGTTCATTAAAGAAAGAAATCTTAAATGGCCGGCATGTACTTGCGTTGACAGATAGTACAGTCTGCATATAAAATTTAAAGTTGAAGTTTTTTTTTTCAAATCGAAAATATTATTAAGAATTTTAATTGTTTTCATCGGAAACAGTGCCTACTTTTACCACAATAACAAACAGGTAACAACGGAAAAATAACAGAAAACTATAACAAGATATTCGTAAAAAGGAGCACTGAGCGCGTCAAGGCAGCGTGGAAGCAAATCAAGACAATTTTTTTTATGTTGATGGTACGCACGCGAGTGAGTATAGACGGCACTAGTGTGCGAGCGAGAGAACATGATAAGCGCCGCTATTTTAGATTCCTTTCTTTAATGAACCAGGTTATACCTGACTATAGGGTGGTATAGCAAACTACACTGTAAATATTTACAATATTTTTGTATGTATATAATATAGTCTGTATAATATGGAAGAACTTTGATTTTAGTCTTTAATAAGCTGTATTACCATTTTTCATTGGTGAATTGATGATAATCGGCTATGTAGTGCGACTGGCAATTATTTCCCAATAGGTACTTGAACATTTGATATACTGTCTCTCGCGGTGTCACCCGCTTTTGGTTAAGCAGTCACCGAAACCGCTCCATCTATACTAATATTATAAAGAGGTAAAATTTGTAAGTTTGTAGGTTTGTAAGTTTGTATGTAGGGGGTAATCTCTAGAACTACTGGTCCGATTTGAAACATTATTTCAGTGTTAGATAGCCCTTTTATCGAGGAATGCTATAGGCTATATACCATCACGCTACGACCCACGGGAGCGGAGCAGTAACAAAAAATGCGGGTGAAACCGCAGGGGACAGCTAATAGCTCATATCTTCGGAAATAATGCATTATTCTAGAACTAATTTTATTACTGTCAAAAAATTATGAAGCGCACGCAACGGAAGCTCTGAAAAAGATTTCTGTTTCTAGTTTTTGCCACATTTTTCAATGATGCTCCTCTTCTATTAATTATATCGTGATGTTGTAAGTCACAATTAATGGATTATTCACTACAAAAAGATTTTTTTCAAATTGGACCAGTGGGTTCTAATATTTGCGCATTCAAACAAACAAACAAACTCTTCTGCTAAATGATATTAATTTTCCACAGCAAAAAATTGCTAAAGTTGTCTTCATGAGTTTCCGTATTGGTCACTAACTACCAATAATTTTGGTTTTAAATATTTAGTCTTTTTAAATTGGTATTTAAATAAACAAAGCGATTGAACGTCTCAGTTGTTTTACGAACGAAAAACATCTGACGCAATTTACGTCGCGTGTTCTAGACCCGACTTACTTTACGTTTCGTAATGTCAGACCCGACTGAATTTTCGTCACGAAATCCGGGTTCGGCAGATTTACGTTACGTACCGCCGGATCTAACTAAATTACTTTGCATAACATCGGCTCTATTGATTTTTCATTCGTTCAGTAAATCACAGCTACAAGCAACATCCAAGTAAGTAATGATATTATGTATAAGTAAAAAGGTGTAGATAGGTTATATGCAGTCAAAAAGTAACACTAAAAGTTTGCTAGTTGACCAAAATGATACTGAGTATCGCGTTGACATTTGACGTTTATCTCTTTTACACTCGCACTGCTTCAATCATGTCATCCTACTTTGACGTGTAATGTATGTGTGCGTTAGTGTGCCGTTTTTGAAGATAGAATTTCGTTTAGGTAACCTACACATTTTTACTTATAATATCATTGGACGTAAGTATTAAAATACGCGACAGAAAATAAGCAACGCAAATTGCGTCAAATATGTTTCGTTAATTGCAAAAAAAATACACCTGTTTATAATAATACTTTACTTAAAAAATAACAACATTTTTACAAAATAAAAGAAAAGCTAGAGTTTAACTCTTGTAAAAAGTTCCGTATATTAAACGACTAGACACTAAACTAATTTAGGGTTCAACAAAATTTTGAGTTTTATTGCACAATTTTATATAAAAACAGATGCCTAAATAGCTCTATACAAGGTGTATTTTTGGTCTTGCACAACCCGCTAGGAGATGATTCTACTCATGAAAACAAACAACTTTTATTATGGAACCAACTCTGGAGTCGCGAAAAAAATATCAGCTGTTACTAATAAAAGTTCAATGACCCGACCATAATGTGTGAAACAGCTGATATTTATTTCGCGCGATTTCAGAGTTGGTTCCATAATAAAAGTTGTTTGTTTTCATGGGTAGAATCATCTCCTAGCGGGTTGTGCAAGACCAAAAATACACCTTGTATAGTGACAAAAATTGTATATTGTAATTTTATTAAGTCTTACTAGACCAGATACAATCTCATAAAATTATATAATTCTCTAAAAGTTTGTAATATATTTTTATAAACTTAACTTTTCTGTTTAAATTGACATTGTTATTTTATAATATTTGGTTTATCATGAGATACATAACCAATATACATTTAACAAAACATCATGAATAAAATACATAATATAAACTAAATTTAAATTTTTGGCCAGCCCAAATAAATTTTAGCTAAAACACAGAGATTTTTAAGCTATTCAATATCAATATTTAATATTTTACATATACATAAAACAAATCTTTAATGGTGGAAGCCGCATCAAAATCCGTTTAGGAGTTTTGGAGAACTAAGTGGTCAAACATACAGACACAATTCATTGGTAATATACGACGAACATACAACATGACTTTGAATTTACTATACATTTTTAAAGGTTATATTTCAGAGATAGATTTCTTAATAAAAGTTGATGATATAATTTTTTTATTTCGGAAAGTTGTTGTAGCGAATTAAAAGTCATATTATATTTTCCAATATGCTTTTTAACGAAGGGCGATCTCATTAAATAATAATACTATGGCGTCTACACATATTAAAATATTTATTTTTAAAACTACAAGAAAAATGGAAATAAAATTGAGGATATTGACTGTGCTTGAATAAATGAATATGAATGAATAAATGATACTTCGGTAAACTCAAACTCAAATCATTTGTTTCTAATAGACCATTTAAAAGGCACTTTAGAACGTCAAAAACAAAAATAAATTAATCTAGTTAGGTAGATTCGACTGTGCGTTGTTTACCACTAAAAAGCATACATTTATAAGCATACTTTTATTTTTTATTATTTCATATACTAGGTGTATTTTTGTTTTTGCCAAACCCGCTAGGAAATGATTCTACTCATAAAAACAAACAACTTTTATGGAACCAACACTGAAATCGCGAAAAAAATATCAGCTGATTCATACATTATGGTCGGGAGGGCATTGAACTTTTGCTATAAACAGCTGATATTTTTTTCGCGATTTCAGAGTTGGTCCCATAATAAAAGTTGTTTGTTTTTATGAGTAGAATCATCTCCTAGCGGGTTGTGTAAGACCAAAAATACACCTTGTATATTTAAAAAATTAAATATTATTTTAATAAAGAATAATCTTTTATGCCCTTACTAATAATCACTGTGTAAAGTTATGCAATGAATAAAGCCTGTGTAACCATACATTTTTTGACGTATAACACTGTCATAACTTTATACAGCGTTTATTAGTAAGGCGCTTAGTTTATATGAACGCTATACCATTTAAAGAAAACGCCCTCCATTAAATATAACTTATATATTATGTATATATTTACAAATAACTATTAGAACAATGAAAACATAACAAGTTATATACAACCTAGACTAGACATAGTGCTCCTACCCTCACATAAACAGTGGTTTTCAAAAACTTTCTTTGTTAAAACAAAATCGATCTTATTACGTAGAGTATAGGGTACAGTTTGCGTTAAACTGATGACGAGAAGTGAAAGTAAAAAAAGTACTATGAAAAATTAAGAAAAAAAAGATAAGGAATTACTTTAATCCATACTTACTAATATTATAAATGGGACAGTGTGTCTGTCTGTATGTTTGTCTTTCTTTCACGGCAAAACGGAGCGACGAATTGATGTAATTTTTTAAGTGGAGATAGTTGAAGGGATGGAGAGTAACATACTCGTAGGCTACTTTTTGTCTCTTTCTAACGCGAGCGATGCCGCGGACAAAAGCTAGTAGTTTATATTACTTAGAAATAATGTAACAAAAATACTGACATAATTATCAATTAAATAGAAGTTTGCCTAATAGAAATATATTTTGAAATCTCAACTTTTTTCTACTTCAGAATCGTCAAGGTGTCGGTCTGTCAGAAAATTTAAGCTATTCATAGAAAATGTCTGCATTGTATAAATATCATATAGACTACCAAAATAATAGAAATAACAATAATAATGAAAACCACTGTCTATCGTAAGATAAATAACTAAAACTAAATACAAATAATAATATCTATGTGTGCGTGAATATTCCTAATTTGCAAGTTTGAACGAAGCATAAATTGCTGCGATGTTTTCGTTTCGTGGTACTGCATTTTCGTCCTTAAATTTACGATCTTAAGGACAAAAATGCATTGGCACTGAAAATTACGTGATTTTAAACACTAAATGTCAGTCTGCAGATAGTTGTACAACTGAGAATAATTGAAACGTATTAATTGAAAAATGAACTTTTAATACTAACAAATAGATTTGAAAATTGAGTACTTCAACATTGTACCTTAGGGGATCGCGACAAAATAGTAAACCAGTAAATACCAACAATTTTAGAAAAGCCTGGTGTAAAGCATGGTATATACACGTTGTTAATTGTAACCATTTAATTTTCAACTCTATTTCTATAGTATTTAAGTCCATTTATCAGAATTCAAAGTTCTAACTTAATCACTTTACACAAATGGTACGAGCAATATCAACTTTAAAGCATTTTAGACTTAATCCCCATTAATATAATACATAGTATCGCTTGAATATCGGGTATGACGCGCGGCTACTCGCATCACTTCGAGCGGTCTCGCGATCTGTCAAAGCGTGACCCTTGCCAGCCAATAATGTGCTTTATAATAAAAGAGATAAAGTTTACAATGCTGTGTAGTTGAAACACTTTCTAAAATCGACTATATGCAGACTGAGAAGTTAAACAGAGCATTTGAATTGCACATCAATTGCATTAATACAGGTAGGATGTAGTTTAATTGCTGAGCCAAAAAAATACATTAAAAATCCCTGACATTATACAAGGTGTAATTTTTGTCTTAAAAAACCCGCTAGGAGATGATTCTACTCACAAAACAAACAACTTTTATTATGGAACCAACTCTGAAATCGCGAAAAGTAATTAGATGTTACTAACAAAAGTTCAATGCCCTCCCGAACATAATGTATTATACAGCTGATATTTTTTTCGAGATTTCCAAGTTGGTTTGTTAACAAAAGTTGTTGGTTTTTATGAGTAGAATCATCTCCTAGCTGGTTTTTCAAGAACAGAAATACACCTTGTATTGAAATTAGGATTGGAATTTTTAACTTCACTAGTTCACTGTATTGTTACTGCTCACTGCGTTTTAACTGAACGCTAACTAAACCTCAACGGCACTTGAACTAAACGTCATCTGCACGCTAACTGCACGTCGACTGCACGTAAGCTGCAGTTAAGTATGTCTCCTACAATAAAACTGCACCTATACCATTTTCGCACGTGACTTGCAGTTCAAATGCTTGTTCATTTATGTGTAAATTATCGACATATCTATAATATCATTTTATTAGTTATTATTGTCGAAATTCAGTCACTTTTATAACAATAATAATGTTTTAAATTGGGCAGAAGACATCGACAACCGACGATAGGAATGACGACTACAATAAGAAATGGCATTCTGTAAACGAAAAATGAGGACAAACTGTGGCGTAGTCATTTTTCATTTACGAGAGAAATTAATTTATAAAAGAAAAGATATTTTTTTTAATATAACTGACGGACTAATTAGTATTTTTTTGTCAACAAGACATTAATTGAAAAATCATTTAATTTTAGCTCTGAAGACTGTAATATAAGATTTACTGGTTGTTGCTCATAAAACATATGCCAATTAATGATATCATCGACCCAATTAATGTGAAATTAAGATACATAACATCGCGTCTATTCCATCATTTATTTATGTTTTAGTTTGAGAAAATCGTTAAAATACTACTATTTCTTTAATCTACCTTTTTTCTATTGAGAGTTGACAGTGTGACATTATACAGGGTGGTAACATATTTAAACTCATTTTTTAAATCCACATCCAATTTTATTTTTCATCTGTTTAATCACGACCACGCGTTGGGTGGAGCGTCTGAACGATCGCCAGCGACGTTTAACGGGTTCGATTCCTATGCGACACAAATATTTGTAAAGTCTACAGTGTGTTACGTGAGTTTGTATGCTTGTAAACCTTATTAATGGCTTTAGCTCACCTTTGTATATATATTTTTTGCATATTTTTCTTGATTCTGTGCAATAAATAATAATGATTAGAAGAAAAATTTCTAAATTAAATTATTTTGAAGAAGAAACTCCCTGTTATTTATTTTTTATCTGAAAGAAAAGCAGGCTTCATTTTTGGATCTAGAACTATTTAATTTTACTTAACATCTTTTTAACAACATGTGTGCAATAAATAAATAAATACCCTGTATAATTTAACTGTCAAAATGAAAGTGACATCTGTCAAACAATTCAAACAGACTTACAATAGAGCATAGACTAGCTGTCAAAGTGCACGGCTATGTCTCTGAGGGTGCTCTTAATGCTGTCATAGGTTGCGAAGGAGATGCCCACGGCGATGGGACCCTTCACCCAGTTCATGCTGAGGCCTTTGTAGAACCCTCGCCAGCCTTCGGACCTGGAAGAGGAAAAATAACAAATAAGTACATTTCTTATAGAAAAATTTTTTTTTAAAAAGACACTATAAGTTAGAGTCAACAACAAATTCAATTATTTTTTTAATCAATATTTTGTGTTTGACATTGCCACAAAAATTTATTAGATTAGAATATTCTTTATTGTACACTAATAGGACAAAAACAGTAAAGGACAAATATGCAAGAGTACAATAGGCAGCTTTATCGCTAAAAAGCAATTTCTTCCAGACAACCTTTGGATTTTTTTTATTAATATTTAGACATTATTTACAAATTCATTACCCAAAGTCGATATAATCCGGTTATGGCCGGTACCAGCTACAAAACCCTTCATATTCCCGCTGCTCACCTAAAGCCTAACGCCAACCCTCCCCCCTAAACTAGCCGACCGGTTTTAAAACAAATACTCACTTTTTATATTAAACGACTAATGGACTGTGGGATACAGTTGTCACATAATTTAATGTCACACATTCATGACATCGACACAGTTGTCACATCCAAACATTCAACTGATGCGTCGCAGACTGTGACCTGACATGGTAGTTGTCACACTAGCCTCAGTCGTCACACTTCTCCCACGTTGTCACAGTTGTCACGTTGTCAAACTTGTCACTTTAATCTCACCTGTACACCGTGACGAGTGTCTCAGCTATACTCGCGTACGGGTAGGTCCCGGTGGGGCGGCGGCGCGCGGTCTGCATGCGGCGGCGCACGATGTCGAGCGGGTACACTGTGTGACACTACTCACTCTCACCTGTACACCGTGACGAGTGTCTCAGCTATACTCGCGTACGGGTAGGTCCCGGTGGGGCGGCGGCGCGCGGTCTGCATGCGGCGGCGCACGATGTCGAGCGGGTACACTGTGTGACACTACTCACTCTCACCTGTACACCGTGACGAGTGTCTCAGCTATACTCGCGTACGGGTAGGTCCCGGTGGGGCGGCGGCGCGCGGTCTGCATGCGGCGGCGCACGATGTCGAGCGGGTACACTGTGTGACACTACTCACTCTCACCTGTACACCGTGACGAGTGTCTCAGCTATACTCGCGTACGGGTAGGTCCCGGTGGGGCGGCGGCGCGCGGTCTGCATGCGGCGGCGCACGATGTCGAGCGGGTACACTGTGTGACACTACTCACTCTCACCTGTACACCGTGACGAGTGTCTCAGCTATACTCGCGTACGGGTAGGTCCCGGTGGGGCGGCGGCGCGCGGTCTGCATGCGGCGGCGCACGATGTCGAGCGGGTACACTGTGTGACACTACTCACTCTCACCTGTACACCGTGACGAGTGTCTCAGCTATACTCGCGTACGGGTAGGTCCCGGTGGGGCGGCGGCGCGCGGTCTGCATGCGGCGGCGCACGATGTCGAGCGGGTACACTGTGTGACACTACTCACTCTCACCTGTACACCGTGACGAGTGTCTCAGCTATACTCGCGTACGGGTAGGTCCCGGTGGGGCGGCGGCGCGCGGTCTGCATGCGGCGGCGCACGATGTCGAGCGGGTACACTGTGTGACACTACTCACTCTCACCTGTACACCGTGACGAGTGTCTCAGCTATACTCGCGTACGGGTAGGTCCCGGTGGGGCGGCGGCGCGCGGTCTGCATGCGGCGGCGCACGATGTCGAGCGGGTAGGACGCGGACTGCGCGATTGCGCCGGCCGCGCCGCCCAGCGCTACGTTCACGAGCGGGCCTTGGGGGTGGCCGAAGTATTCTAAGAGAGAAAGACAGGTTTTTAACCGACTTCAAAAAAAAAGTAGGTGCTCAGTTCGACCAGGGCCCTAGTTTGCTATTACAATCGTGTCTCAATGATCGATTTTTGACGTGTGACGTCAAACTTGTGACACATATCCCATACAAACAAAAACTGTCAAAGTTGTCAATAATCCGGCCGATGACTGGTCATTGAGACACGATTGTAATAGCAGACTAGGGCCCCTGGATGTATGTATGTTTGTCCGCGAATATCTTGCGTTTGGCTGAACTGATTTTGATGCGGTTTTCAGCAAAGTGTTTGTTACATTCTGGGGAAGGTTTTAGTATATAGCACTAATGGATTCCCGTGACGTTGCCTGCATAAATCGCGTTTTGCTTTCTTGGTTTGTAGAAAACGTAGTCAGACATTGGGACTCTAACTAAAAAGTAAAAAATAAAAAGCCTTGAAGTCGGTTATCTTTTTTTTGGAAAAAGATTTTTAAAAGACGGTATTTAACAAACTGTTCGCCGAATACTTGAACGTCACTCAATTGTAAGACGCTCACAAATTTGTTGCTGTTCTTATTTTATCCCTTTAGAGTGACAAAGACAGCAACTGATTTCCGTCATATGACACTTGACTTGCCATAAGACTTGGTAACCGAAGCCAAAAACCGAATCTGAGGTTAACAGATAATACAAACACTATCGCACGCGTTCGGAAAAAATATATAAATTGTATACAGTGTGTCCCCGGATAAAGTGCACAAACGAAAATGGGTGAAACTGGACTACAATTTATCGATAAAAACAATGAGATAAAAATTTTTAAAATTAAATTGTATTTAATATCGATTTTTTGTAACATTGTAACCACTGCGTAGATTTTGTTCAAATAAAAACAATAAAGATGCCATTATATTAACGCTGTATGGTAAATAAAATAAAAAAAAGTGAGCCGTCACGGGACGCCTAGCAGATGTGAAACATCGACATTACATCATCGCCACACAGTACACAAGACTGTGACTGTATATATACACCATCATATAGCGTGGCGACGCGTCGCCACGGCATGCGTCGCCACGCCAGAAACGTGCGGCTATAGATGTTTCACATCAAAAATACATAAAAGCAGTCAATAGGAAGAAAAACATTTAATTTTGAACATAAAAGTGTTAATTTTGAACATAAAAAATTATGAAATACAATTTACTTTTAATAAGTTTTTTCTAATTTTTTTATCGATAAATTATAGTCTAGTTTCACCCAATTTCGTTTGTGCACTTTATCCGGGGACACACTGTATATTTACTATAGTATTATTTATAAGTCTTGTATATTTTATATTTAGATTTATTGTAAATAAGTACTTTTAAATAAAGTTCGGAAAATTAATTAAAATACATAATAAAAAAAAATGTGAATTTGTTTTTTGGTAACTACAGGATGGTAGCTTTCTGCGTAGCAAGAGGAACTTAGAACGGAGCAGTAAGAGACTACGCACACTTATTCAACAAAATTTCGCTGAAAATACACTTTATCCGTACTAATATTATAAATGCGAAAGCACAGATTGTGGCGAAAGTAACTCTGTCTGTATGTCTGTCTCCTCTTCACGCCTAAGACATTAAACCGATTTGAATGAAATTTGGTACAGTTATAATCTGGGACCCTAGAAAGGACATAGGATAATTTTCATCCCGAAAATCCCCCGGGAACGGAGTGAAGTCGCGGGCAAAAGCTAGTTCTTTATATTGATCGATCCGGTTTCTTATACTGATCAAAAACTTCTAACTCAGACACAGAACTAAAGTCTGTGTTGCGGAATAATAAATTCTAATAGTTACCGCGGCCCCAGAACATAAAGGGCAACCGAATGAACATTGGTGGGTTTTAGTCAGTAAAAGTCTGACACTCCCTCTTCAGTCTTTTGATAATTTTCCATTCACAAAAAGCTGTGTGTATAAAATGGCTGTTTTCTCACCTAAGTACTTGTGTTTGAGCGTGTCGTACGTGAAGAACGATACGCCGGCGTACGGGATCACGCCCAGCACGGTCGCCGTGTAGCCTCTGTGGAGTAAATGTTACATATTAATGGTTGTATGTCTTATACATAAATTATGACCGTATTATACCTAAACGAGACGTTTCACACTTGTGTGTCACAGTCGTTAATCTTGTCCCTTGTCGCACATGACTGTTGTACAGTAATCGCATTTGCATAATTGTCACAGTAATTATGCGTACTAATTTCATTTCATTTGTCACACTTGAACAATAATGAAAACCATGTCACACTGGTAATGCATTCATAACAAACTTTTTCTATATTCGTGTCACACTCGTCACAACCTGTCAATCTATAAATCACACATTATTTATTTATTTTATTTTATTTATTTATTTAGGACAACCAACAAATCTTACACTAGTTACATTTGGGATATTATAAATTGCATATCAAATAAATAATCACCTATCAATACATACTCATCATTTATATTCTTTTTTACATCAAATAACTTACTTCGCTACAAATAAACTAAATGTTTGACAAAACTCAAACTGCAGATAATTAGAAAATATACATCAATATGACATTACTTTTTTTCTCATAAGGCAATACAGTTTAATTTATTTTTGTACAAAAATACTACATACATAGCATAAATACTGACTGCACAGCAAACTTTCCGTATTTCATAGCAAAATAACTATCCCAGTCGCATATTAACCAGTAAGTACAACAAAACCTGTTCATCATATTTGTCTTAATTTTCAAGAAGCTATGCTCAGCAAATTTTATAATTATTATAACAAAAAAATCCTGTCACATTGCATTATTTTTAAAAGCAGAACAAATTAACTGAAAAAGGTACGCGGCTTCGCGCGTGGGAGTAAGATAGAGATAGAAATGGTTGGTTAGGTTAGGTTAGAACTGTGACCACACAACGCGCGAAGGCGAGCGAGCGCAGCGAGCGTGCCGCGGCAGCGGCCGCCGAGCGCTAGATATCCTCTTTTGCCAAGCAAACATTTTAGTTTCTTTGCTCTGTTTTAGAATAATTGGTGATCTATTTTAATTAGTTTGCTTAAATACTTATTAGGAAAAACCTATTATAGTACATACAAAAACATTTATTTGGTACTAGACCCTACCTATATTTCCATGATTTTAAGTGATTTATTGTGGAATTTTAAGTTCGTGGCGCCACCTGCAGAAGCTAAAAATGTGCCTATTGGGCAAAAAAGGAAGCGTGGACGCCCCGCGCAAGCATTACCCGCTTTATTAATTCAATAAATTACAATTTTGTATCAAATTTTATATTTTTTTTGCTGATCTCATTATGTGGTAATTAATAAATAATAAGACGACTGTGACAAATAAAATGCTGTTTTATTTAGAAAAACTACTGTAAATAATATAAAAATAGAAGCTATATTTAAAAGAAAAAGAGTTAACATGTATAATGTGCATTAAGGTTATTAGCTGTGCATTGATTAAAAAGCTTTTGCTTTAGGAAAAATCGCTGTACGCTGTGAAAATAAATTGTTGTGTGTTTAGTGATATTTTGAGCTGAATAATTTGCTGTGCAATCAGTAATTTTGATGGGAATTCGGAATCTTATTGCCTAGAAAAAGGATATTTTTTGATTTGCGTTTAAATACCACCCGTTACATTTATATATTACAATAATATGAAATCCTATGTTAAGTGCAGACTCAATTATAGGTTGCCACAGCATGCAACACATGTCACACTGTCACTCACCTATACAAGGTGAGTATCCCTTCTTCGCGCGACACCTGCACGAACACGGCGCGCAGCGTGCTGTGCTCTGTGGCGTTGTCACACATGTCACACTGTCACTCACCTATACAAGGTGAGTATCCCTTCTTCGCGCGACACCTGCACGAACACGGCGCGCAGCGTGCTGTACTCTGTGGCGTTGTCACACATGTCACACTGTCACTCACCTATACAAGGTGAGTATCCCTTCTTCGCGCGACACCTGCACGAACACGGCGCGCAGCGTGCTGTACTCTGTGGCGTTGTCACACATGTCACACTGTCACTCACCTATACAAGGTGAGTATCCCTTCTTCGCGCGACACCTGCACGAACACGGCGCGCAGCGTGCTGTACTCTGTGGCGTTGTCACACATGTCACACTGTCACTCACCTATACAAGGTGAGTATCCCTTCTTCGCGCGACACCTGCACGAACACGGCGCGCAGCGTGCTGTACTCTGTGGCGTTGTCACACATGTCACACTGTCACTCACCTATACAAGGTGAGTATCCCTTCTTCGCGCGACACCTGCACGAAAACGGCGCGCAGCGTGCTGTACTCTGTGGCGTTGTCACACATGTCACACTGTCACTCACCTATACAAGGTGAGTATCCCTTCTTCGCGCGACACCTGCACGAACACGGCGCGCAGCGTGCTGTACTCTGTGGCGTTGTCACACATGTCACACTGTCACTCACCTATACAAGGTGAGTATCCCTTCTTCGCGCGACACCTGCACGAACACGGCGCGCAGCGTGCTGTACTCTGTGGCGTTGTCACACATGTCACACTGTCACTCACCTATACAAGGTGAGTATCCCTTCTTCGCGCGACACCTGCACGAACACGGCGCGCAGCGTGCTGTACTCTGTGGCGTTGTCACACATGTCACACTGTCACTCACCTATACAAGGTGAGTATCCCTTCTTCGCGCGACACCTGCACGAACACGGCGCGCAGCGTGCTGTACTCTGTGGCGTTGTCACACATGTCACACTGTCACTCACCTATACAAGGTGAGTATCCCTTCTTCGCGCGACACCTGCACGAACACGGCGCGCAGCGTGCTGTACTCTGTGGCGTTGTCACACATGTCACACTGTCACTCACCTATACAAGGTGAGTATCCCTTCTTCGCGCGACACCTGCACGAACACGGCGCGCAGCGTGCTGTACTCTGTGGCGTTGTCACACATGTCACACTGTCACTCACCTATACAAGGTGAGTATCCCTTCTTCGCGCGACACCTGCACGAACACGGCGCGCAGCGTGCTGTACTCTGTGGCGTTGTCACACATGTCACACTGTCACTCACCTATACAAGGTGAGTATCCCTTCTTCGCGCGACACCTGCACGAACACGGCGCGCAGCGTGCTGTACTCTGTGGCGTTGTCACACATGTCACACTGTCACTCACCTATACAAGGTGAGTATCCCTTCTTCGCGCGACACCTGCACGAACACGGCGCGCAGCGTGCTGTACTCTGTGGCGTTGTCACACATGTCACACTGTCACTCACCTATACAAGGTGAGTATCCCTTCTTCGCGCGACACCTGCACGAACACGGCGCGCAGCGTGCTGTACTCTGTGGCGTTGTCACACATGTCACACTGTCACTCACCTATACAAGGTGAGTATCCCTTCTTCGCGCGACACCTGCACGAACACGGCGCGCAGCGTGCTGTACTCTGTGGCGTTGTCACACATGTCACACTGTCACTCACCTATACAAGGTGAGTATCCCTTCTTCGCGCGACACCTGCACGAACACGGCGCGCAGCGTGCTGTACTCTGTGGCGTTGTCACACATGTCACACTGTCACTCACCTATACAAGGTGAGTATCCCTTCTTCGCGCGACACCTGCACGAACACGGCGCGCAGCGTGCTGTACTCTGTGGCGTTGTCACACATGTCACACTGTCACTCACCTATACAAGGTGAGTATCCCTTCTTCGCGCGACACCTGCACGAACACGGCGCGCAGCGTGCTGTACTCTGTGGCGTTGTCACACATGTCACACTGTCACTCACCTATACAAGGTGAGTATCCCTTCTTCGCGCGACACCTGCACGAACACGGCGCGCAGCGTGCTGTACTCTGTGGCGTTGTCACACATGTCACACTGTCACTCACCTATACAAGGTGAGTATCCCTTCTTCGCGCGACACCTGCACGAACACGGCGCGCAGCGTGCTGTACTCTGTGGCGTTGTCACACATGTCACACTGTCACTCACCTATACAAGGTGAGTATCCCTTCTTCGCGCGACACCTGCACGAACACGGCGCGCAGCGTGCTGTACTCTGTGGCGTTGTCACACATGTCACACTGTCACTCACCTATACAAGGTGAGTATCCCTTCTTCGCGCGACACCTGCACGAACACGGCGCGCAGCGTGCTGTACTCTGTGGCGTTGTCACACATGTCACACTGTCACTCACCTATACAAGGTGAGTATCCCTTCTTCGCGCGACACCTGCACGAACACGGCGCGCAGCGTGCTGTACTCTGTGGCGTTGTCACACATGTCACACTGTCACTCACCTATACAAGGTGAGTATCCCTTCTTCGCGCGACACCTGCACGAACACGGCGCGCAGCGTGCTGTACTCTGTGGCGTTGTCACACATGTCACACTGTCACTCACCTATACAAGGTGAGTATCCCTTCTTCGCGCGACACCTGCACGAACACGGCGCGCAGCGTGCTGTACTCTGTGGCGTTGTCACACATGTCACACTGTCACTCACCTATACAAGGTGAGTATCCCTTCTTCGCGCGACACCTGCACGAACACGGCGCGCAGCGTGCTGTACTCTGTGGCGTTGTCACACATGTCACACTGTCACTCACCTATACAAGGTGAGTATCCCTTCTTCGCGCGACACCTGCACGAACACGGCGCGCAGCGTGCTGTACTCTGTGGCGTTGTCACACATGTCACACTGTCACTCACCTATACAAGGTGAGTATCCCTTCTTCGCGCGACACCTGCACGAACACGGCGCGCAGCGTGCTGTACTCTGTGGCGTTGTCACACATGTCACACTGTCACTCACCTATACAAGGTGAGTATCCCTTCTTCGCGCGACACCTGCACGAACACGGCGCGCAGCGTGCTGTACTCTGTGGCGTTGTCACACATGTCACACTGTCACTCACCTATACAAGGTGAGTATCCCTTCTTCGCGCGACACCTGCACGAACACGGCGCGCAGCGTGCTGTACTCTGTGGCGTTGTCACACATGTCACACTGTCACTCACCTATACAAGGTGAGTATCCCTTCTTCGCGCGACACCTGCACGAACACGGCGCGCAGCGTGCTGTACTCTGTGGCGTTGTCACACATGTCACACTGTCACTCACCTATACAAGGTGAGTATCCCTTCTTCGCGCGACACCTGCACGAACACGGCGCGCAGCGTGCTGTACTCTGTGGCGTTGTCACACATGTCACACTGTCACTCACCTATACAAGGTGAGTATCCCTTCTTCGCGCGACACCTGCACGAACACGGCGCGCAGCGTGCTGTACTCTGTGGCGTTGTCACACATGTCACACTGTCACTCACCTATACAAGGTGAGTATCCTTCTTCGCGCGACACCTGCACGAACACGGCGCGCAGCGTGCTGTACTCTGTGGCGTTGTCACACATGTCACACTGTCACTCACCTATACAAGGTGAGTATCCCTTCTTCGCGCGACACCTGCACGAACACGGCGCGCAGCGTGCTGTACTCTGTGGCGTTGTCACACATGTCACACTGTCACTCACCTATACAAGGTGAGTATCCCTTCTTCGCGCGACACCTGCACGAACACGGCGCGCAGCGTGCTGTACTCTGTGGCGTTGTCACACATGTCACACTGTCACTCACCTATACAAGGTGAGTATCCCTTCTTCGCGCGACACCTGCACGAACACGGCGCGCAGCGTGCTGTACTCTGTGGCGTTGTCACACATGTCACACTGTCACTCACCTATACAAGGTGAGTATCCCTTCTTCGCGCGACACCTGCACGAACACGGCGCGCAGCGTGCTGTACTCTGTGGCGTTGTCACACATGTCACACTGTCACTCACCTATACAAGGTGAGTATCCCTTCTTCGCGCGACACCTGCACGAACACGGCGCGCAGCGTGCTGTACTCTGTGGCGTTGTCACACATGTCACACTGTCACTCACCTATACAAGGTGAGTATCCCTTCTTCGCGCGACACCTGCACGAACACGGCGCGCAGCGTGCTGTACTCTGTGGCGTTGTCACACATGTCACACTGTCACTCACCTATACAAGGTGAGTATCCCTTCTTCGCGCGACACCTGCACGAACACGGCGCGCAGCGTGCTGTACTCTGTGGCGTTGTCACACATGTCACACTGTCACTCACCTATACAAGGTGAGTATCCCTTCTTCGCGCGACACCTGCACGAACACGGCGCGCAGCGTGCTGTACTCTGTGGCGTTGTCACACATGTCACACTGTCACTCACCTATACAAGGTGAGTATCCCTTCTTCGCGCGACACCTGCACGAACACGGCGCGCAGCGTGCTGTACTCTGTGGCGTTGTCACACATGTCACACTGTCACTCACCTATACAAGGTGAGTATCCCTTCTTCGCGCGACACCTGCACGAACACGGCGCGCAGCGTGCTGTACTCTGTGGCGTTGTCACACATGTCACACTGTCACTCACCTATACAAGGTGAGTATCCCTTCTTCGCGCGACACCTGCACGAACACGGCGCGCAGCGTGCTGTACTCTGTGGCGTTGTCACACATGTCACACTGTCACTCACCTATACAAGGTGAGTATCCCTTCTTCGCGCGACACCTGCACGAACACGGCGCGCAGCGTGCTGTACTCTGTGGCGTTGTCACACATGTCACACTGTCACTCACCTATACAAGGTGAGTATCCCTTCTTCGCGCGACACCTGCACGAACACGGCGCGCAGCGTGCTGTACTCTGTGGCGTTGTCACACATGTCACACTGTCACTCACCTATACAAGGTGAGTATCCCTTCTTCGCGCGACACCTGCACGAACACGGCGCGCAGCGTGCTGTACTCTGTGGCGTTGTCACACATGTCACACTGTCACTCACCTATACAAGGTGAGTATCCCTTCTTCGCGCGACACCTGCACGAACACGGCGCGCAGCGTGCTGTACTCTGTGGCGTTGTCACACATGTCACACTGTCACTCACCTATACAAGGTGAGTATCCCTTCTTCGCGCGACACCTGCACGAACACGGCGCGCAGCGTGCTGTACTCTGTGGCGTTGGTGACGGCCATGCGCGCGCGCGCCACGTCCAGCGGGTAGGTCGCCGACTGTGACGTCACGCCGGCCAGCGAGCCTGCTATTAGGTGCATCACGGGGTTGGCTCTGGAAGGAAGGAGAAGAGAGGGAATAATTTATCATTATTCCCAGCTTTAACGTCGGTAAATCGTGGAAAAAGATTTAAGTTTACGATAGTGCCAATTTTTTTAATTCTATTTCTACAGCATCACAGTTCATCGTCCACTAACTAAGAAATCATTTTTATATAGGTCACTTAGCGCTCTGCCGTGTGTCAACTTTAAGTGCCTTCTTCCACTGCTCGTGTGCCGCGTACTGCATACTGGGGCACGATGTGCGCCATTGTGGCGCTATTCATAACTGTTACTTACTTAGCGCTCTGTGGCGTGTCCACCTTAAAAGCTTTCTTCCACTGCTCGTGCGCAGTGAACTGTATGGCGGCGTACGGCACGATGCGCGCCATAGTGGCGCTGTTCCCGCGCCACAGCGCCACCAGCCCCTCCGTGCGCGCGCTGTGCTTCAGGAAGTTAATCGCGGCGCGCCATGAGTATGGGGTTTGGCTGGGGATTGAGAAAGAAAGTTGTAACTTTACGTATCCGTACTTCCGTACTAGTATTAGTAATATTATAAATGCGAAAGTAACTCTGTCTGTCTGTCTGTCTGTCTCTTCTTCACGCCTAAACCACTGAACCGATTTGAATGAAATTTGGTACAGATATAGTCTGGGACCCGAGAAAGGACATAGGATAGTTTTCATCCCGAAAATCGCCCGGGAACGGGAACTATTGTTCCACGCGGACGAAGTCGCGGGCAAAAGCTAGTTATATCATAATCTATCTTGCATCTATACATAACAATGAATGACTAAATCATATGTTGCTAAACGCAAAAATACACTAACTGAAGTCCGAAGAAGGTTCATAAGAAGACAAAAAATTGATAATTCGTCTGGGTAATTA
The DNA here is from genome assembly GCA_033675125.1 of Athetis lepigone. NCBI lineage: Eukaryota > Metazoa > Arthropoda > Insecta > Lepidoptera > Noctuidae > Athetis > Athetis lepigone. Next base: position 193,793 of record CM066242.1, read on the forward strand.
AAATTTATTTTGGGAAACACTCTTCTTCAATCGAATTTGAATTTGAAATCTAGAACATACTTAAAGTTCAGGGCAAGGTATCTCTCAAAGTGATTAGGCGATTTAAGACTTACAAAAAAATATCAACTCACACAAGGCCATCTGATCCCAAACTAGGGGGGTTGCGGAATGTTGATAATAGTTACCGTGACCCCGGAACATAAAGGGCAACCGAAGGAACATGAGTGGGTTTTAGTCAGTAAAAGTCTAACACGCCCTCCCGCCGCACCCAGGACGGGAGAAGTCATTTGATGATTTCCCACTCCCCAAAAATAAAAAATCCCAAACTAGGCAAAACCTGTACCAAATAAGCAGACAACTGATAAACAAAATAGCCAATCAAAAGTCTAAAGCACACTCACGAGATCTGAAAGTTGATCTTAGTCCTGTCGAGCGGCGCGATGGCGGTCTTGGCGATGGCGCCGGCCGTGGCGCCCGCGATCAGCGACGTCACCACCGTCGCCGTGCTGCTCAGGCGCGAGTGGTCTAATGGCGCCTTTTGTACCGGGGACTCTGAGGGAGGAATTAAAGGAAATCATTTAATATAATATATAATGCCAGCCTATTACTGTCCCACTGCAGGGCAAAGTCTTCTCATACAGAGAAGGCACGAGCATTGATCACCACGCTTGCTCAAGGCGATGCGGCGATTTCGGACTCATATTAACTACAAGTTCAGGTATCCTCGCGATGTTTTCCTTCACCGATGTCCAAGATAAACTTTAGAAAGTATTGAAGAAATAATGAAGACCTCAGTTTCTCTGCTGACCGTACATATGTAGTAGCGAAAGATAATATCTGTTATCAGCTAATAGTATGTTATATATCAATCAACTCTTATCTAAGAATCCGCAAGATGTGTAGTGTAGTGATGTGACTAACTGATATTTATCCGAAATTTTCGGATATTTTTGGAAATTAACGAAGTTACCAATCTTCAAAACCGTAAAAATTAAATATAACCTATCTCCAATTCGTCATAGTATATCAGCCACAAGAGAGTCATCTGTATGAAAAGAGAGCTTCATCATTGATCACACTTGCTAAAGGCTGTTGTAAAATGAATGGTAGGAAGTACAGAGGGCCTAGACAAGTGGCATTGCAGAATAGATAACGAAAACGAATAGATTGTCAAATGTATGGAATAGGCGAAACGACAAAAAAAAAGTAATTAGTCCGTCCGATAGATTATCAAAAAATTTTGGACACGTATTTTTTCTTTTTTCTCGTAAACGAAGAATGACGACGGTACTGTGCGTTAAAGTTGCGCGTGACGGCACAATAAGATACAATTTTTGCATTACGGTGACGTCAAAAGCCCCCACTCCGAAACATTGTTGCTCTTTATCTTTGTATTTTTTTATTAATGTAATCAAGCAAAAAATACGTGTCCCGTATTTTCGGCCAATCTATCAGACGGACTAAACAAAATGCCATTTTTTTAATGCTGTCGTCATCCCTATTGACATAAGCTTTCGCTAAACAATTTGACATCTCCATACATTTGACAATCTATTCGTTTTCGCTATCTATTCTACAATGCCACTTGTCTAGGGAGCTGGTCTATTCTCGGTTCTGAAACTATCACCTATTGCTCGAGTGGCGGGCGCCTTAACCACTGATCCATCATGATCAGACTCCAGAAGTACATGAATATTTTAGGAAATAACGTGTTATCGACGATCGTTTACACCAAAACAAACAAACTTCAGTGAACCCAAGGTCATTAAACGAAGAAGCATTTAACTTTATTTTTAGCACTGGGCAATTTCATGTGCTAATGTACGAAGTTGAGTATCGTAATGGCTCGGTGGTTAAAACGCATACCCACGCATAAGCATAGCGGTTGGGAGCATTGTCATGCTAATCATCATCCCAAAAGTAAAGCTGATGGTGCATGCGTTGGATTCCCTTCACAATCTCTTAACTGGCATGGCTTTAATTATTTATTTAATTTAAATCATAATTGTTTTTCTCTCATCTCATTTAAAAGCAACAAAAATAATGTATCTAATTTTTTGTAATACGTGATTGAGAATTGTTTACACGTGGTTAACTGGTTAAGTGAAACATGAAGGTTGAATTCGACCAGAATTTTATAAAACGTGATTTAAAAGTGTTGACAGGTAATTCATAAATACCTGTAAATGGTCTAAGTGAAATAAATGTATCAAACTAAAAACTCAAATCATTTATTTGAAGTGTTTTGGACAGTAAAGTTTAGTGTACCGAACAGTGCCTGTGTATTATTTCACGTCGGAATTCACATTCTATCATGACCGACCAACAACTTAACGAAGATATGCCGCATCTGTCGTCAAATATATCTAATGTTAAAACCATTTTCGTCAAAAAAAGTATATAACCATAATAACAAATATAATTAATTAGGGAATGGAAGCTAACAAGTTCACGAACATTTAGTGTAACACATTTACAAATAAACCACTTTCCTCAAACAATGAAAAATAATGTCTAATTGTTGTATGCGCTGGCGTGTTAGCCAGCGCATACAACAATTAGAAATAAGCCTTTAAAGAGTCTAATTTAAAGGTATATGTATAATTAAAAATTAATAAGTGTAAAAGTAGTTAATCATTATCAGTTTGCCATAAGTTTGGTTTTGTCTACACTGTGGATTATTCTATGGAGCAGGACCAGCATGCTTCCAAGCATTTTTATCTTGGATATAATCTTCCATCGAATTGAATTAGGAAGCCTTTGTTCTACAGTGTAACAATAATAGTCAAAATATAATGACCTATAAAAATTGGAAGACTTGTAATTGTTTTGTGTGTTTAAACGCGCTAATCTTGAGAACTGTATTTATACACTTAGTTTATCGAGGGCTTAATAAATATTAGGCGACGACCAAAGACTTAACTCAAACCGAACCACGAATAACGGCTAGTCAAAATATCCGCAAATATCCGAACTTATCCCATCCCTACACAATTATCAATGAACACGACATCAAACGGTGTATTATTTGATATCTTATAATAGCAGCGCTGTTTGTTATCGTTCATATTTACTGTCACTTCAACATACCATTATGTGGAGTGTCTAGGTTAAGGCGTCGTCACACAAGGGCCGTGTTATCGCTGGGGCAAAAACAACGAAGTCGAAAGTTACATATTCTACTATCCATAACGATAATTTTAGGGTATCGAAACCGTGATTGCGAAATGGTTGTTAGCCTGTAATGTGAAATGATTAGTAACGGAAGCCTATTCTATGCTCGGCTTAGCCATTTTTTTTTTCTGGAAAAAACCAAAAAATCTGTATGTACTGAAGATGCTGTAGTGAAGATGATGACAACTGGAAATCTTCTGGTACACATAAGTTTTCCTGTTCCAAATCTATACTAATATAATAAAGTTAAAGAGATATTTTGCTTATTTAATCTCTGCACATAACAGTCCAGAACCAGGAATTGGATAATTATTTCGGTATATGATAGCACTAGCTTTTTCCCGCGGCTTCGCTCGCGTTAGAAAGAGACAATAAGTAGCCTTTATCACTCTCCATCCCTTCAACTATCTCCACTTAAAAAATCACGTCAATTCGTCGCTCCGTTTTGCCGTGAAAGAAAGACAAACATACAGACAGACAGATACACTTTCCCATTTATAATATTACTAGCTTCTACCCGCGGCTTCGCACGCGTTAGAAAGAGACAAAAAGTAGCCTATGTTACTCTCCATCCCTTCAACTATCTCCACTTAAAAAATCACGTCAATTCGTCGCTCCGTTTTGCCGTGAAAGAAAGACAAACATACAGACAGACAGACACACTTTCCCATGTATAATATAAGTATGGATTGATTTTATTATATAATGATTTTATTATATGTGTCGTGGATTGATGGCGCTATGGGCAATACGCAGCGCCACCTAACATTTTATTTTGCAAACTTAATAATAATCGTCACCGGAAACGCAAGCGCGCCATATTGCTTGGACACGATCGTCGGTAGAGGGGATGCAGCGAGGACAGGGAAGGGACCGAATGTTCGGTCAGTTGAGCTTCGACTGTCTTGGCGGACACTCAGTACCAACGCACGTGTTTGTTTCGGTTTATTGTAAAATTGTTAGAATTATTAAAATTACTTTGATTTAAAAATATCTTTTGTTCGAGTACCCACGACAGTGCCCAGTGCTAAGTTAAACTATGTCGGATCGTGAAGAAGACCCGATGTTTCGCATTCCGGCCACTCTTGATGCGACATCAGAAGTGAGATCTACTCGAGCTGAAGATACTGAGAATGGAGCGCTGACGTCACGATGCGACGAGAAGTTACTTCGTACTCTGCTGGCTGCTCAAAATCAGAACATGATGTCCTTGATAGAAGCTATCAAGGGCCCGACAGGTACCAAGCATATTTCTTTGCCTGAATTTGACCCGGATAAGCCGGATGTAGACGCACGTGCCTGGTGTACTACAGCGGATCTGTGCCTATCGGAAGTACAGCTTCAAGGTGCTACATTAATCATCACCTTAAGCAAGGCTTTGAAGGGAAGTGCTTCACGCTGGCTTGCGCAAGTATCGTTTGCGGGTATGACATGGTGTGACTTCAAAAGCCTATTTCTATCCCGTTACGATTGCGTGGACACACCAGCCGCTACTCTAGTCAAGATAATGAGTAGCAAGCCAAAGGAAGGTGAATGTTATGCTGCGTACGCCGCCCGATTGCTGTCTACGCTTACATCACGCTGGCAAAACATGAGCACTGAGCAAATAGCCATATCCACGGTTCTCGCTCATATGGCTCAATTTGATGGACGGATACAACGGTTGGCGTTTACTACTGACGTCAACAACAGAAACAAGCTTCAGTGCGAACTTCAAGCGTTCTCGTTTTTGAAAAGGAAAGCTTCGGCGGGTAACGCAACCGAAGCCGTTCCAGAGTTCAAGCGATCCAAGTTTCAGTCGACAACGCTGAAGTGTCACAACTGCGGTAAAATAGGACATCGAGCATCTGATTGCCGATCAAGAAGTGAGCTGAAAGGCAAGGCACCCAGTGCCACTACTTCGGCGTCAAGTTCTGCAGGATCAAAGCAGCGTTCTGACGTCATCTGTTTCCGTTGCGGCAACGCCGGACATTTTGCCACGAAATGTCCGCGAAGCAATAGTGGAGGTTCCGGCGCTACAGGCGGGTCAAGCAGCTCCGGAGCAACGCCTGCAGCAGCGGCGAGCAGTGAGCGACGAGTTGACGTCTGTTATGTCAGTAATCCCAGCGGTGTGCTGATGAATACCGGTGAGTCATACCCATTTTATTACGATTCTGGTGCCGAATGCTCTCTCATCAAAGACTGTGTAGCGATAAAGTTTAGTGGCAAGCGTGTCAATAACATTGTTAATCTAACAGGTATCGGTCAGGGTAGTGTGCAAAGTACTTTACAAATTTTATCTGAGGTCACTATTAACAATTTACGTTTAGAGATATTATTTCATGTTGTACCGGATAGTAGTCTTAAAAATGATATTTTAATTGGCCGTGAGATTTTAGATCAGGGCTTTAACGTTAGTATGACGTCTGATAGTGTTGTTTTGTGTCGTGATAAGGTTGTTAAGTTATGTGACCTTTCAAATAAGTTAACGAATTATTCAAAATGTTCAATTGACTTCGATAAAATTGACACAGAGATTCCGCTAGAATTTCGTTCCCAATTAATTGATCTTTTGTCAGAATATTCATCTTCGTTTTCTAGTGGTGTATCTAGATCTCGTGTCACAACAGGACAGTTGCAAATCAGGCTTATAGATGCTGGTCGTACGGTTAATCGTCGCCCCTATAGGCTTAGTGCTAGTGAACGCGAAGTTGTTTCTGCTAAAGTTCGTGAGTTAGAAGAAGCTGGTATTATTAGGCCAAGTTGTTCGCCCTTCTCTAGCCCAGTGTTGCTAGTTAAGAAGAAGGATGGTTCGGATCGCATGTGTGTCGACTTCAGGGAACTGAACGACAACACTGTGTCAGATAGATTTCCATTGCCATTGATAGAGGACCTTGTATCCAGGTTAGGTGGTGCTACCTGGTACTCCTGTCTCGATATGTTATCAGGCTATCATCAGATTCCAGTGCATCCTGAATCAATAGAGCGCACTGCATTCGTCACACCTGATGGTCAGTGGGAATATTTGACCATGCCATTCGGTTTAAAGAATGCGAGCTCAGTTTATCAGCGTGCAGTGATGAAAGCATTAGGCGATCTTGCTTACAGCTATGCTGTTACGTACATTGACGATATTTTGGTAATAGGATCTTCTGTGGAGGAGAGTTTAGTTCGTCTTCGCACTGTGCTCGATAAATTAACAAAAGCTGGTTTTTCTCTAAATATTGGCAAGTGTTCGTTCCTTAAGCGACGGGTTGAATATCTGGGTTTTGTCGTCGAGAACGGTCAAATTAGACCCAACCCAAATAAAATTGCAGCTTTGTCCAAACTTCCCCCACCTAAAACTATCACTCAACTGAGACAGTTTATAGGGCTGGCTACTTATTTCAGACAATTTGTGCCACAGTTCTCAAAAACGATGGCTCCCCTGTTTCGTTTAACAAGTGGCAAGAATAGGACTATTGACTGGGAACCAAGTCATGAGGTTATTCGTCAGAAAATTATTTCTTGCTTAACCAGTGAGCCAGTTCTAACGATATTTAACCCCGCGCATCCAATCGAGTTACACACCGATGCCAGTGCTGAAGGATATGGTGCCATTTTTATTCAAAAGATTAATGGTAAACAACACGTGGTTGCTTACTACAGTCGTCGTACGTCTCCAGCTGAATCAAAGTATCATTCATTTGAATTAGAGACATTAGCAGTGTTCAACGCCATAAAACATTTTAGACATTATTTGTTAGGTCGTAAGTTTACAGTTGTAACTGACTGCAGTTCTGTTAAAGCTTCTAAGAACAAAACTGACTTGTCTCCACGAGTTCATCGTTGGTGGGCCTACATGCAATCATTTGAGTTTGATATAGTCTATCGTGAGGGCAGTAGGATGAGCCATGTAGATTTTCTCTCCAGGAATCCTCTCCCTGCTTCTAAAGCAGATTTCACTCGTGTAGAGCAAAAGCGTGTCGATTTAGCTGAGCTTTCTAGTAACTGGTTGCAGGCGGAACAGGAAAAGGACGAAGAGATCAGTAAAATTGTGTCTGATCTTCGTAATGAAGTTTTTCCTGAGGAAACTCGCAAAACTTACGAAATTCGCAAAAACATTTTGTATCGCAAAATTCAGCGTAATGGTCGCACTAGATGTCTACCTATCGTACCTAGATCGCTTAGGTGGTCTGTAATTAATAACGTCCATGAATCAGTTATGCATCTAGGATGGGAGAAAACTCTCGAAAAGATTTACGAGTACTATTGGTTTGAAGGCATGACAAAATATGTGAGAAAGTTTGTAGATAATTGCATCACTTGTAAAGTAGCAAAGCCCCACTCAGGTAAAGTTCAGGCAGAGCTTCACCCGATACCCAAATTCAATATCCCATGGCACACAATTCACATTGACGCTTCTGGTAAATTGTCTGGTAAAAACGACATCAAGGAGTATGTGTTTGTCGTTATAGATGCGTTTACCAAATTTGTGCTACTCCGTCATTCCCTAAACATCGACACTAACAGCAGTATTTGTGCTATTAAGTTTTGCATAGCGTTGTTTGGCGCACCGAAACGCATTATAGCGGACCAAGGTCGTTGCTTCGCTAGCAAAGATTTTTCTAGTTTCTGCACGACTAATAACATCGAGTTGCACTTAATAGCTACTGGAGGCAGTCGCGCAAATGGTCAGGTCGAAAGGGTAATGAGTACCCTCAAGAGTATGTTGACAGCTGTAGAAACCAGTCGTGACCGCTCTTGGCAGGATGCTTTAGGGGAGGTTCAGCTAGCTATGAACTCCACTATTAGTAGGGTAACAAAGTCTAGCCCTCTCGAGTTGATGATAGGAAGGGTAGCAAGACCGCTTGGTTTGGTAACTGTTAATGATGATGATGATATAACGGACATTAATTTAGATGAGATTAGAGAGCACGCGACCCAGAATATCGTAAAGAATGCTAATTATGACAAACATCGATTTGACCAAAATAAGGCTCAGGTGTCTAAGTTAGCTGTTAATGATTATGTTTTGATTGAAAATGAGGAAAGGAATCAAACAAAATTAGATCCAAAATTTAAAGGTCCGTTTAAAATCATTGAGGTACTAGACGGTGATAGATACCTACTAAAGGCGCTTGACTCCAAGCGAACTTACAAATACCCCCATGATCGTGTGAGGAAGATCCCCGATCACCAAGTTCCTCAAGAATTAGATGTCATAGTCGATGACAGTGGTAGTGAGACCACATCTGATTAGCAGCCTTGTACACCCATACTCTAAACTTGAGACCGCACCTCATGAGTAACATGTGGCGATGGGTCTACATAGAATCGTTGGTGCGATTCTGATTTGTGTTGGTGCACAAATTGCTATGAACATTTCACGAGACCGCACCTCATGAGTGACATGTGGCGATGGGTCTGATAATCGTTGGTGCGATTATGATCTGTGTTGGTGCACAGTGTATTGTGAAAGTTTCATGAGTTGGTTGTACATTGCTGATGAATTATGGTGAATAGTTTCGTTAGCATTATTGTGTAACTTGTTGATCGGACCTTTTCCAATGAAAGTTTTACAGAAGGCTCCTTGTATGAAGCCTTAGTACAACTGATTATTTCACTTAGATTTAGATGAAATAAAGTACCATAGAAAATCAATCTTTGTTTCACTGGCAGGATAGCCGAGCTAGATTACTCTGAGTTAATTTTTGTCCACAGGTACTACACCCGAGGACGGGTGCTAGTCAGGGATGGCCGTGTCGTGGATTGATGGCGCTATGGGCAATACGCAGCGCCACCTAACATTTTATTTTGCAAACTTAATAATAATCGTCACCGGAAACGCAAGCGCGCCATATTGCTTGGACACGATCGTCGGTAGAGGGGATGCAGCGAGGACAGGGAAGGGACCGAATGTTCGGTCAGTTGAGCTTCGACTGTCTTGGCGGACACTCAGTACCAACGCACGTGTTTGTTTCGGTTTATTGTAAAATTGTTAGAATTATTAAAATTACTTTGATTTAAAAATATCTTTTGTTCGAGTACCCACGACAGTGCCCAGTGCTAAGTTAAACTATGTCGGATCGTGAAGAAGACCCGATGTTTCGCATTCCGGCCACTCTTGATGCGACATATGTATTGATGTATTGATTAAATAATGGTGCTTTTAATATTTCTTTTTTTTTTTGTATGGCCATCCTGGACTTTTTTTTAAAACTAAAAACCCATTTCATAACATTTCCTTTCAACGATCATTTCTTCAAAAGTTAGGTGACAGCGACAATGACAGTATTGCCAGATTACTAAACAACTATTAGGCCACTCATATACACGTGAATCTAGATTGTGATTATGTGGGGGGGGGAAATAATACAAATCTTTTATGAATAAAGGTGATATGTTTTAAATAAATTTTGTTTACATTAATAGGTAAGTGATACGAAGTTCACCGGGTCATCTAGTATGTATATAATAGTAAACTCACTGCCTGATATCAACGTGTTTGTTAATATATAACAATAACTAACTAAATACATTAAACTTGGAGGGTTTATTCTTTGTGAAGAATATAAAAAATAGCCCTAAAGGGTTAAAATAGTAGGTAGAAGTTCGACATCCACGCGGGCGGAGCCGCGGGCGAAGGCTAGTAAATATTTTAAATCTAGATATTTTTTTTATCTTAATATTATTTTTGTACGTTGGAAATAAGAAAAGCTGTTACAGTATTATTTTTTACAGCATATTACACGCCTTTTTGTTATTTCAAACCGTATTAAATGGCTTTTATTTGCATGATTTGGATTTATGAAAATGATTCCATTCGTATTTTGAAAACAATTAAACATTACTTATTTGTGTCAGGTTTGACGGGTTGTAACCTCTATGGTTGTAACTGTTTTGACACTTGATTTATAAAGTAGTGATTATATTCTCTGTGCTTGATTTGCCGGTTACTATGACAACGACATCCAACAAAACATGGACAACTTTTATATGGGAAAATGGAATTGTTGTTTTACTCTATCTTTCTCGCAATTTTAGAGACAAAAAGTAGCCTATGTTACTCTCCATCCCTTCAACTATCTCCATTTAAAAAATCACGTCAATCCGTCGCTTCGTTTTGCCGTGAAAGAAAGACAAACAGACAGACAGACAGACAGACAGACAGACACACTTTCCCATTTATAATATTAGTATGGACTAGCTTTTGCCCGCGGCTTCGCTCGTGTTAGAAAGAGACAAAAAGTAGCCTATGTTACTCTCCATCCCTTCAACTATCTCCACTTAAAAAATCACGTCAATTCGTCGCTCCGTTTTGCCGTGAAAGAAAGACAAACATACAGACAGACAGACAGACACACTTTCCCATTTATAATATTAGTATGGATTGATTTTATTATATAATGATTTTATTATATGTATTGATGTATTGATTAAATAATGGTGCTTTTAATATTTTTTTTGTTTTTGTATGGCCATCCTGGACTTTTTTTTAAAACTAAAAGCCCATTTCATAACATTTCCTTTCAACGATCTTTTCTTCAAAAGTTAGGTGACAGCGACAATGACAGTATTGCCAGATTACTAAACAACTATTAGGCCACTCATATACACGTGAATCTAGGTTGTGATAATGTGGGGGGGGGGGGGGAAATCGATACAAATCTTTTATGAATAAAGGTGATAAGTATGGTTTAAATAAATTTTGTTTACATTAATAGGTAAGTGATACGAAGTTCAAACTCACTGCCTAAAATCAACGTGTTTGTTAATATATAACAATAACTAACTAAATACATTAAACTTGGAGGGTTTATTCTTTGTGAAGAATATAAAAAATAGCCCTAAAGGGTTAAAATAGTAGGTAGAAGTTCAACATTCACGCGGGCGAAGCCGCGGGCGAAGGCTAGTAAATATTTTAAATCTAGATATTTTTTTTATCTTAATATTATTTTTGTACGTTGGAAATAAGAAAAGCTGTTACAGTATTATTTTTTACAGCATATTACACGCCTTTTTGTTATTTCAAACCGTATTAAATGGCTTTTATTTGCATGATTTGGATTTATGAAAATGATTCCATTCGTATTTTGAAAACAATTAAACATTACTTATTTGTGTCAGGTTTGACGGGTTGTAACTATAGATGCTGGCGGGAAAAATTCCGAAACATTCCCGTCGAATACTTCGGAAGTATTCCGAAATATTCTGAAACTTTGGGAATATTTCAACTGCCAAAAAAAACCCCGGTGAAATTGTATTAATCCATTAAAAGCCACTGTACTCGATTGAGTACAGCGTAATGAAGTAAAATAATAAGGTGTATCACCTAAAATTTACAAGAGCTGTCATTTACACTTCGGAATAATGCTGTACTCAATCGAGTACAGCAGTTACCTATAATTGGTTCATAGGGAATATAGCCTACTAGCTGTCCCCCGCGGTTTTATCCGCGTTTAATTTCCTTTGGTTACTTCTTAGCCCCCCGTAAACCGTTTATGCAGCGCACGCAACAAAAGTCCTCAAATGTGAATAATTTTCCCCGTTTTTGCAACATTTCTCACTGACGCTTCGCTCCTATTGGTCGCAGCCGCAGCGTAATGTTATAAAGCCTTCCTCTATAAATGAACTTTAAAAAACAAAGAATTTCTCTAATCGGATCAGTAGTTCCTGAGATTAGCGCGTTCAAACAAACAAACAAACTCCTCCGCATTATAATATTAGTAGTAGCTTTCCAATAGTGAAAGAATTTCTGAAAGCGACACAATAGTTTTTGAGTTTATTTATTAGGTTTTCCTTTATTTAGTAACTAGTTTCTGCCCGCGGCTTCGCTCGCGTTAGAAAGAGACAAAAAGTAGCCTATGTTACTCTCCATCTCTTCAACTATCTCCACATAAAAAATCACGTAAATTCGTCGCTCCGTTTTGCCGTGAAAGAAAGACAAACAGACAGACAGACAGACAGACAGACAGACACACTTTACCATTTATAATATTAGTATGGATACCTATCTATGTGACTCGCGAATACTTAGCGATGCGAACAGCAGAGCTATATACAAACTAACCAAAAACATAGGTAACCTTTTTCAAAAAACAAATCAAATATGCTCGGCCTGGTTTTTTATTCCACAACTAACATTTTGATAAATAGCATTCGACTTCGGTATAACCTACATAAAAACAAAAAAATAAAAATCCTGTTGTAAAAGGGATTTTTATTTAAAAAAAAAAAAATATTAACAAATATACTTAATCGATCAGATTTATAATAAAATAAACATTTATATTTTACTAACTTATGCGCCACTGAAAAATAATTAATTCACCCACCACACAAAAAATAAACACGTTTATTCTTATTGAATAATTCGGGCGAAACATTCCGCGGAAACTTTCGTTTGCGGGGTATGAATCTTTCTGAAAACTTCTCCGGAGGGGGGAGCATCTCCCCTCTTACCGCACCCCGCACCGCCATCGCCTTCGTGACACAGGCGGCAGCGATCGACGGTCGATGCAAAATTCCATTCGATATTTAAAAAAATATAAAAATATTTTGCAAAAAAATACAAATTCTAAATTTAAATTCATTTTGAATAATTCTGATTTAAAGAAAATTTCCCAGAAGTATTCCGGAATTATTTCGAATTTTTCAGAAGTTTTGCAACTATAGTTGTAACCTCTATGGTTGTAACTGTTTTGACACTTGATTTGCCGGTTACTATGACAACGACATCCAACAGAACATGGACAACTTTTATATGGGAAAATGGAATTGTTGTTTTACTCTATCTTTCTCACAATTTTAGAGACAAAAAGTAGCCTATGTTACTCTCCATCCCTTCAACTATCTCCATTTAAAAAATCACGTCAATCCGTCGCTCCGTTTTGCCGTGAAAGAAAGACAAACAGACAGACAGACAGACAGACAGACAGACAGACAGACAGACAGACAGACACACTTTCCCATTTATAATATTAGTATGGATAATTTTTGCCTTAACATTCCATTTTTACATGCCTTTCAATAGTATTTTTCATTTAACATTTATGTATCGTATATTTATTTGTTATACATTTAATATTTCGCTTAAATATTCATTTAACATTTCATTTAACGAATCAAAATATTTAACATATCATTAAACACTTAATTAAAATTTACAATTATCATTTCATTTAACAATACTTCCTACCCATTTATTATATCATTTATAATATTAGTATGGATAATTTATGAGTAATAATATTCCTAGGCTATGAGGTAACGAGAAATGTCAAGGACAACTAGTAAGTTCAAATATATCATAGGGTTCAAGCTTCTCCTTAAAAAAAAATCATGTAAATATGTACGGTAAAACCAGAGATTTTTTACAGAATACACACAGAAAGACAATGTATCTTTCGCATTTTCAATTTTAATATAGATAAAAAATAAGAAATAAATAATAAATATCCAGGGACAACTCACACACGGCCATCTGATTCCAAACTAAGCAGAGCTTGTGCTATGGTAACCAGACAACTGATAAACATACTTATATAATTTGTAAATACATTAAAGATAAATAATATTAAACCTTCGAACACACGTGATTCGAGACACAATGGAAAGACAATGGCAGCCCGACAGCCGGCTGATCGTTGAAAGATTAAAGATAAATACACCCAGACACAACAAACAATATGCTCATTACATTAAGTTTGTCCTGGGTGGGAATCGAACCCACGACCTCGAGTCGAGTCAGGGTCACTGACCACTAGACCAACGGGGTAGAAAATAATGCAGTTTAGATGCAGAGCTTTCTCAGAGATCTCACGTATCACAATGTGAGATAAAATGTTATCTTAGATGATACCTAACTAAAGGCTATATTACACACAAGCAATGTTATCGCAGTGGCGATAATGTCATGGGGAAAATCATTTTAATCTTGACGGGCCTGTTGGTCTGGTGGTTACTGACCCTGACTGCTAAGCCGGAGGTCGTGGTGACTTCCACCCAGGACACATCGGCTTATTCCCAAAAAACGCCCCTAAATTCCTAAATAAGGGGGAAAATGGGAATTAAAAACATAAAGTCTTTAAATCCCCCTTCTGATGCACACGATTGTGTGATTTATTTATAACATGTATGTATTTATAAACGATATGAGTAATTAAGTATGTAGTTTGTGGTTACCATGGTAAAGGCTGTCTAGTTTTGGGATCAGATGCCCAGGTGTAAGCTGTCCCAAGATATTTATTCATTGAAGAAGAAAATAATTATAGTTCTTCATTTTAAATCTCTTTTGAATACATCCATCCATCATTATAACACTAGCTTTTGCCCGCGACTTGGCTCGCGTTAGAAAGAGACAAAAAGTAGCCTATGTTACTCTCCATCCCTTCAACTATCTCCACTTAAAAATCACGTCAATTCGTCGCTCCGTTTTGCCGTGAAGGAAAGACAAACAGACAAACATACAGACAGACAGACACACTTTCCCATTTATAATATTAGTATGGATTCTTATTTACTTATGAGCTTCATGTTGAAACTTACCTATACATATTATTTGTAACAACTAATGTACACATGAATGCAATAAAGACTTGTTGTTTGAGTTTACTTTCATGACTGTACAATGGTGCCGATTCTCTTATGCACAAACTAACGTAAATTTAAGTTAAGTGCATCTTCCTCTTTCCATTTCATAAAGAAAAGGACAGAAGATACATTTTAGTTTAATCCTGTCAAATTAGACAGCGCCTGATGAAAATTGACGTAAATTTAGTCGCCATGTTTTTAAATTGCGTCTAAATTATCTATGGAGTGCCTAAATTTGACAGGACTTAACTAATATTTGATCTTCTGTCCTTTTCTGAATTAAGCAGAAAGAGAGAGAGTGCACTAAACTTAAATTAACGTTAGTTAGTGCACAAGAGAATCGGCACCAATTTTAAGATCACGTAAAAACTATAAAAAAAAAACATTTCTTTTAAGAGATAATCTAGGTGCAAAGCCTGGTAAGAATATCTTTAAGAACGAAGTCCACTCATTGGACTTTGCCCCGAGAATTATCTCATACAAGAATTGTTTTGTTTTTGTAGTTTTTCCTATCTTTGATCTTAATTATGTATAGTCAGCAGAGTAGATTATTATGCAAGGTCGTCAGAATCATATCTTTACATAGTTTCAAACAAATTCGCTTAGATCTTTTAAGCCTTCTTCACGTGATTTGAGACACAATAAAAAGACAATAGCAGCGCGACAGCCGGCTGTCGTTTGGTCGCCTAAAGGTTTATACTTAAAAGCTTAGCTAATTTTCAGCAATATGAGAGAGTGATTTAAGATGGCTTTTATGTATAATACGTGCGTGTATCAATAGAGAAACACCGAGATTTTCAAAGACTTTTAGGGCGTGCGCTGCGTTAAGCGGGCGTCCGTCGGGGGTGTCCGTCGCGGGCACCCGCGCCGTGCTCCGTCGCGGACAAATTCAACCCGTCGCGGATGCCCGCGCCGTGCTTCGTCGCGGACAAATACCTCTCCCGCTCTCGCAGCGCCGCGCCGGCGCCGCCAGTACAATTTTGATCGCGCGAGTGTATTGTTTCCTAGAAACATCTCCGCTCTGCACACCCGCCGCCCGCGCCGTGCGACGTGCGTCCCGCTGCACGCCGCGCTGTTCTATGAGATTACATGAAACAGCACGCCACGCGGACACCCGCGACGGACGCCCGCTTAACTCAGCGCACGCCCTTAACACTAGTGCGAAGCTAAGCGGTTTCGCTAGTATGATACACCGTAAGGTAAGACGACTTCAGACGAGGGACATAATGAAGGAGGCTATTTAGTATAGTATTCTCATTACAAATATGTAAAGTCTCATTAAAAATCTTGGGTTTTGACTATTAAGGTCATAGCTCATTAGAGCCACCCGGCGGCCACTCCGCACCGCCTCGCCTTCTGCGGCTAGTATTCTTTATATGGACTTGTATGGACATGCGCTCACTATATCAACTCCGTAGCGGCACCGGATCGCCTCGGTTATAAGGCGAGTCGGTGCGGAGTGGCTGCCGGGTGGATTATTGAGCTATGACCTTTAGTCTCACAAAATAAATAAATTGCTGGCACGCGCGCTATATACCTATCGCAAAGAGAACGGATCAGACCTACTCCACTCTCTTATCTCACGTGAGTGATTTGTTATTTGTATCGGGGTGGGTGACCCATGAGTATTTTCTTGATTTTCGGCGAAGAGATCTGGCAGACTCTTATGCCGTTACTAATAATCACTGTGTAAAGGTATGTCATGAATAAAGCCTGTGTAACCAACCATACATTTTTTGACGTAAACTACATAACTTTATGCAGCGATTATTAGTAAGACGCTTAATGACTAAAACCCCACCCCGGTGTCCCTTACCTACGCCGAGGATCGCAGACACTGGTGCAATTTCCGTAATCCTCCGCGAGCCTCCTCAGGTCTGGGGGGGACTGACGTGTTTGACTACCCCCACGACATTTTTATTTTAATTTTGTATTTGTTTATTTTGTTACATACACATTGTTTTCACATGTAGAAGCAACAAAAAGAAAATGTAACCAAGATTTTGTAAAACATCATGATATTTTAAAAAGAGTGTCCGTGGAGTTTCTTGCCTGTTCTTCTCCATAGAGATCTACGTTTTGGAACAGGCAATTAGCGTCACTTTTCTTTTCTGACTAACCGACCGACTCTTTGACAATTCATAAGTACCTGTAAATGATCTCATTGAAATAAATGCTTTGTTTTTTTTTTTTTGACTTCGAAAAGAGGCGCGCGGGAACGCGAGTGACATGATGCAACCGCGAGTACTAGGGTGTCCTTTTTAAGACTTTGAGAGCCTTATTGCGATAATTCGTCATAACCATACTAATATTATAAATGGGAAAGTGTGCCTGTCTGCCTGTCTGTCTGTCTGTCTGTTTGTCTTTCTTTCACGGCAAAACGGAGCGACAGATTGACGTGATTTTTTAAGTGGAGATAGTTGAAGGGATGGAGATTGGAGAGTAACATAGGCTACTTTTTGTCTCTTTCTAACGCGAGCGAAGCCGCGGGCAGAAGCTAGTGTGAGCATATACCATCGCGTTCATCAATATGTCCTGCGACTGACCGAACACGCTATTTAGATGGACTGACCTGTCTTGTGGTGCGCCGGTCTGTCGCCGTGCAGCAGCGGGACGCGCGCCTCGCCCACCGCCATCTTGTTGCGTCGCGCTCTCACATCACCGCCGTCTGAGAACAATGTTTTAATTCAATTATTTATCTGTGTCTATATAAACAAGACCCGTGCCGTTCCCGTGCCTTATAAAGTACGTAAGGCCGTCGTTGGTCCCGGCTGTCATTCTTAGAATTTTGACAGTCGTTATGGGTAAGCCAGTCTGACCAGTTTGGACTGGTCTGGTTCTTGGTTAGCCAAGAGGTGACGTCTAGCTAGATACAGGGTTGTGGAGGTCTGATAGGCAGTCGCTTCACGTAAAACACTGGTATCTAGCTGAATCCGGTTAGCCTGGAAGCCGACCCCAACATAGTTGGGAAAAGGCTAAGGAGATAATGATATAAAATCAAGACAAGGAATATAGCCTAGCCTATCTAGGACATGTGCTAAGGCTAGCGCTAACATCTTCTCCAAGTTATCACGATGGGAAAGATTGAGGGGAAAAAACACGTGTCGATGCGGAAGGTTTCGTGTAGACCACGTTGAGCACAGTATAGATAATTTGTAAGACCTATAGGCATCCGGGGTTGCGGAATAGTTATAATAGTAACCGTGGCCCCGGAACATAAAGGGCAACCGATGGAACAAGAGTGGGTTTTAGTCAGTAAAAGTCTGACACGCCCTCCCTCCCCGCCCAGGATAGGAGCAGTCATTTGATGATTTCCCACTCACCAAAAGAAAAGACCTATAGGCATTTGCTTCGAGTTTGTTTGTTAGTGGGTAAGTTTGTGTTAGTAAACGCTGTCACGGTACAAGAGAAATTTCTAGAAAAACATTCATTCTTCACACACAACATCCTGCCAACCATGTGCTTCCGCCATAGCCAGAATTGTCATTTTATTTGTAAACTTTCGACGACCAAGCGACAGCTGGCTGTCGCGCTGCTATTGTCTTTTTATTGTGTCTCAAAACACGTGTGTTCGAAGATTTAAAATTAAGTTTCTAATATTACGCCATTTTGAGTCCGCGACCGACAGGCTGTATGCTGATTTTATTAGAGAGTATAATAAAGTCGGTCGAATCAACTAATATTATAAATAAAGAAATTTTTACGATATCTATATCTTCTATCTATATTATATAAAACAAAGTCGGGTTTGTTACAACACTTATAACTCGAGATCGGCTAGACCAATTTTCATGGTTTTTGGTTCGTTGGATTTGTCCCCGCCCCGAATAGTGGGGGCGTTATAAGCCATTAATGTATGGGGAGCAATATTTTTTGCATTAAAGCATGAGACTTGGTACACTTATTAGTTAGGTGGGTTAGAGTAAAAAACGCCCGGGAGGCAATCGGAGGCACTCCTCTGGGGGGGAGGGGGAGGGGTTGAAGTTCTCTTCTGCCGCGCGCTCTGTTTCTCGTCATAACTCCTAATTTATCGTTACTATGGCAAGTGGGGTATCATTTTCGGATAAATCAAAGATGGCCAATCGTTTTCTAAAATAAAAAATACATGTCTACATACAAAAAAAGTGAATTAAGCCCTAAAATGTGAAAATTTCAACCGTAACAAAAATCATTATATAGCCATAATTTTCCAAATCGTGGCTATATCGACTTTAAAAAAATATGATTAAAAAGCTATATGCGTATAGATTCTGAATATATAAGATATGTCTATAGTGTATATAGAAAAATCTTTAGAAAAAAAATGAAAACAGCTTGGCGGAGCAGCCAAAATTCATTGTAAAATAAGGACAACATAATCGATTTTTACAAATAGACCAATCTTTTTACTAGTAAATATAGAGATTTGATCAAATTAAATAGATAATGATTTTTAATGTTTTCTTTTGTTAAAAGTCTATCGTTTTTACTGTGCGGGACAGTGTAGTGAGTGAATAAACAAACTGACGAACAATAATATAAGTGATTATACGTATAGTTAATAAGTACTTAATACAGTTTGTTTACGTCTATAGTTATTATAGTTGATAGGTAATAAGTGATATAGTTACACAGTGTTTACACATAGTTATTATAGTGTATAGGTAGTAGGTATAGTTTTAGGGTTTAAGTACATTTCTTACATAGATACGTAAGTTTGTAATTACAAATCTCGTTTGTTTGTTATTAGAATCTCGCCTATTTCTTATTAGAATATTGTTAGGCCCGTATTAATAGACGTCACTCAATTCTGAGAAGCTCTCAAGTTTATTGCTGTCCTTATTTTTTCCCTTTAGAATGACAAGGACAGCAAGAGACTTGAGAGCGTCTCGGAGTTGAGCGATGTCTATTAATACGGGCCTTAGTGTCTTTCCTATTAGAAATTGTTTTGTTAGTTTCTAGAAATTGTTATTCGACAGACCAATAGTAGGTAGGTATAGTAGAACATACTAGAATGTTCCCTACATGATTGTTATCGATCAATTTGATTGGTCGATAATTCGTGCGCTCTGATTGGTCAACCAATCAGAGGCCTTACATTTTCTTAGCAAAATTGGTATAAATTACGGGACGGTTTTCGGTATCGACAGCCCTGGCTGGAGGCCTAGAGTCACTCTTGGCAGCCACAGGATTGTCCGGTTAAGCAGTAAACAGCCTTAGCGAGCTGAACTGCAAGATGCCCTAGTCAAAAAAAAAAAAAAAAAAAATCGGTATCGACACAGTTGGCGAGCAGCAAGACAAGAAGAAACACTGGAAGAAAAAGGAAGAAAGAAGAAAGGACTTCAGAACATATAGTGAACATAGTGAACACTGTGAAGAATAAATTCAAGACTTCAAGATAGTGTTTTTTATTTCCCCACCAATCCCAGCATAGTCAAGTGTGCACCCTGCACATTTACCCTTAGTGCAAGTATAAAAAAATGACATTAGTCATATTTGATCTTATAGCTGAGCGGGCTCTGCTGACTATTTTAGGTGAATCAAACGTAGCAGGGGCAGCGGTTGTCATTCGTGGAACTTTGACAGTCGTTACGGGTAGCCAAACTATAAAGTCTGACCAGCCTAACCAAGAGGCATCGTATCGCCCAGTTACTAAGTTGTGAAGGTCTGATAGGCAGTCGCTTAACATAAAACACTGGTATCCAGCTGAATCCGGTTAGGCTGAGAGCCGACCCCAATATAACCCAGAAAAGGCTAGGGAGATGATGAGATAGGGGCAGTGACTCGAATGCTAGCATTGCACCAAATTATCAGCACTCTGAACAAACAGATATAAGCTATTATTTTGGCCTATAACTCATAAAACTTACAATTAAAATATTTTGGAACTTTATTTCTGGCAAAACCATACTATCCGACGTAAAAAATGGCGACATTTAAGAAAACAATTCTTTGCGTCCCGCTATTAGGGCTAACTCTTAAAGTGTCAATCAATGGTGCAGTCACCTTTTACATTATTTTATAAATACATATATATAGCATAGGTATATGTTGTCACTTTAATTACAGACGTTTAATTCACTTAAACTAGTCAACAGAGCCCGCTCAGCTATAAGATCAAATATGACTAAAGTAATTTTTTTATACTTGTACTAAGGGTAAAAACGATAGATTTTTAACAAAAAAAATACATTTAAATTCATTATCTATTTAATTTGATCAAACCTCTATATTTACTAGTAAAAAGATTGGTCAATTTGTAAAAATCGATTTTGTTGTCCTTATTTTACAATGAATTTTGGCTGCTCCGCCAAGCTGTTTTCATTTTTTTTTCTAACGATTTTTCTATATACATTATAGACATTTATTATATTTTCAGAATTTATACGCATACAGCTTTTTAATCATATTTTTTTAAAGTCGATATAGCCACGATTTGAAAAATTATGGTCATTTAATGTTTTTTGTTACGGTTGAAATTTTCACATTTTAGGGCATAATTCACTTTTTTGTATGTAGACATGTATTTTTTATTTCAGAAAACGATTGGCCATCTTTGATTTATCCGAAAATGATACCCCACTCTCCATAGTAACGATAAATTAGGAGTTATGACGACCAACAGAGCGCGCGGCAGAAGAGAACTTCAACCCCTCCCCCTCCCCTCCAGAGGGGTGCCTCCGATTGCCTCCCGGGCGTTTTTTACTCTAACCCACCTAACTAACAAGTGTACCAAGTCTCATGCTTTAATGCAAAAAATATTGCTTTTGGCTTATAACGCCCCCACTAGAATAGCAGAATACATCTTAAAAATAATGAAAAATCGACGAGAACATAACTACAAGAGATGAATCATTTTCCCCTATAGTTAATTCTAAATTCAATTAAAGATTGAAAACTTAAGAGAACAATAGTACTAGGAGCGCAGTAATGTGAAGTGATAATGTGAGAAAATTTAAAATACTGAGATACTTAGTACTTAAATCAATCAAAAGTACTAGGCGCGCAGTTGTGTGAAGTGGTTAATAGAAAATGTGAGCGCAATTTTAAGAAAATATATGTTTATGAACTTAAATAATATCCATCCATACTTTAATATTATAAATGGGAAAGTGTGTCTGTCTGTCTGTCTGTTTGTTTTTCTTTCACGGCAAAACGGAGCGACGAATTGACGTGATTTTTTAAGTGGAGATAGTTGAAGGGATGGAGAGTAACATAGGCTACTTTTTGTCTCTTTTTAACGCGAGCGAAGCCGCGGGCAAAAGCTAGTATATATATAAAATAAAGTTACACATTTTATAACTCAAGAACGGCAGAACCGATTTGGCTGAAAATTGGTGGGGAGGTAGCTTAGGTAGCGAACGCACATAGAATACTTTTTATCTTCTTTTTTAAGTAACCAAAAATCTGATATAACGCGGGTGAAACAGCGGGGGACAGCTAGTTTTTATAATATATTAGTTAAGTCAAACCTATACTTACTTTTAAAGATAGAAATGATCACTGGACAGACTGACAGACACACAAATGATCCTAAATTTTGGACACACCTATCTATGCCGTTTTGGAACAATTATTCCATAAATAGTAACTTATAATATACTATAGAACTTTATTGAAACCTTTCAACAACCAAGCGACAGCCGGCTGTCGCTTGTCTTTCTATTGTGTCTCAAATTACGTGTGTTCGAAAGTTTAATACTGCAAATAATTGACGTCACTAAAATCTACGCAGAAAACATTTTGACAATCCATTTAAATCCATACTAATATTATAAATGGGAAAGTGTGTCTGTCTGTCTGTATGTTTGTCTTTCTTTCATTCACGGCAAAATGGAGCGACGAATTGACGGGATTTTTTAAGTGGAGATAGTTGAAGGGATGGAGAGTAACATAGGCTACTTTTGTCTCTTTCTAGCGCGAGCGAAGCCGCAAGCAAAAGCTAGTATATCATAATATATCAATTGATTGACATCCAATTTAACGCTCTTGCGTCGCGGGTCCCTCACAGTACCTTCAACTCATTCAATAAACATTCCAATTACTCTGGAATTCGGAATTAAATCGACCTCAATAGACATTGGGGCATCCGTAGGGCTTGTTGTGGCTAAAGATACACTTACTTTAATATTGGTTACACCTTGTAAGCTATTTGAATTTCTATAGAATGTACAATTTAACTATACTGTAAGCTATTTGGGAGCCCATTTTCTATTGATAATAATAATAATCAGGGCAGCTTGTGGCGAGCTGTTGGGCAGTAGCGAAGGGCTTATAACCGAGGCGATCCGGTGACGCTACGGAGTTGAAATAGTGAGCGCATACCCATACAAATCCATATAAATAATACTAGCCGCAGGAGGCGAGTCGGTGCGGAGTTGGTGCCGGCTGGCTCTAATGAGCTATGACCTTTATACCTGAGTTTGTTTCGGCATTTCTTCTCAGAGGCAACGAGGAAATGTCGACTACATTATTAGTTTTAAAAATATGACGTGTAAAAGTGATTCCTACTTGCACAATAAACAATTTCATAAAGACAGGAAGTTTTCACAAGGAAAAAATCGAGGGAAATAAAAATGTGATTGTTCTCTTTGTCTTTGAAGATTCTAGGTTATAATTTGCTAAATGACGAATACTTAGAACTCTTTGCGAGTACTGTACTAAGACCAACGATATTATAAGTAAAAATGTGTAGATAGGTTACTTATACGACATTCTATCTTCAAAAACGGCACACTAACGCACACATACAATTAGAGGCCAAAGTAGGATGACATGATTCAAGTATTGCGAGTGAAAAAGAGACGAATACAAAGCGTCATTTTTGAAGTGAAAACTTCTTTAGCGGCGTTGAGCACTTTTTCTGTAATGGGTATAAAATCTTAAACTCGCGTCAGGACACGTGACCTGATCGAAAAAGCGTAGGACGGATAACAATTGAACGCGCGATAAAAATCTCACACACACTGATACAAGGTACAATTTTCCCGAGTTCAAAGTTTAAGTATTTTAACCCGTGGAGTAATAGTGTTGGAAAATCTTGGCGAAACAGCTTAATATAAGCTTGCTGTAGATAGAGAGAGAGAGATATAGTGGTCCTGCTAATGGCTTGGGGCAGGCGAGCCAAAGGCACACTCGTAAATAAATGAGCGAATGTGTTTTTGAAGTGAAAACTTCTTTAGCAGCGTTGAGCACTTTTTCTGTAATGGGTATAAAATCTTAAACTCGCGTCAGGACACGTGACCTGATCGAAAAAGCGTAGGACGGATGGATAGTAGACAGCTATAATCAAGTTTTCACTTCTGCCGGCACTCCCGGAGTGCAACCCGTCTTTTTTTTTATTTTGGTGCATTTACTACATTTTGAATATGCTGTCTTCAAAATTCACTAAAATCTTTTTTGACGGGCCTGTACACTTGTATAGTGGTTAGTGACCCTGCCTGCTAAGCCGGAGGTCGTGTCGTGGGTTCGAATCCCATCCAGGGTAAACTTTGTGTGACAAGCATGATTGTTTTTTACTATTAATTTATCTATAATAATGTATGTCTCTACAAATTATATAAGTATTATATAAGTACTAGCTGTCACTGCGGTTTTACCCGCGTAGTTCCAGTTCCCTTAATTTTTTTGGGAATAAAACTATCCTAGGTATGTCCTTTCTCAGGCTATAGACTATCTCTGTACAAAATTTCATTTAAATTGGTTCAGTATTTTTACGTGAAAGCGAGACAGACAGACAGAGTTACTTTTGCATTTATAAAATTGGTATGCATATATATACATATATATATATATATTTATTGGGACAATCCCGATACACTAATCCCAACCACTGCAACTCCTGAAAGCCAGAATCAACAGTGGAGTCCGCCAGAAAAACGCCGAGCAATGAAGCTCGACGAGTCCCGGAGAAACGATTCAACTGTCTTGGATCCCGCAACGAAATTAATCAGAAAAGAACAGCGGAGGGATGCAGTCAAAAAGTGGCACATTAAAAGTTTGCCAATTCCCAAACATGATACTGAGTATTGCGTTGACATTTGACGTTTATCTCTTTTTCACTCGCACTACTTCAATCATGTCATCCTACTTTGACGTGTAATGTATGTGTGCGTTAGTGTGCCGTTTTTGAAGACAGAATTTCGTTTGGGTAATCTATCTACGCCTTTTTTACTTAAAATATCATTGATCTATGTATATCAATAGGGATGACGACAGCATTTAAAAAATGGCATTCTGTTTAGTCCGTCTGATAGATCCGCCGAAAATACGGGACACGTATTTTTTGCTTGATCAAATTAATAAAAAAATACAAAGATAAAGAGCAACAAAGTTCCGGAGCGGGGCTTTTGACGTCGTCACCGTAATGCAAAAATTGTATCTTATTGTGACGTCACGCGCAACTTCAACGTACGGTATCGTCGTCATTCTTCGTTTACGAGAAAAAAGAAAAAATACGTGTCCAATACTTTTTAATAATGTTTCTAACGGACTTTACTTTTTTATGTCGTCTTGCCTATTGTCTGGTCACCATAGTACAAGCTCTGCTTATGGCGCATCCACACATGCCGCCGGCTTATGCCGCCGGGTTTCAGACCGCCTTGCCCTTGCCTTTGGCTGAGATGCGGCAAATGCCGGCGGCACGGCCGCCGCGCCGGCCATGCCGCCGGGCATGTGTGGATGCGCCATTAGTTTGGCATCGGTGGCGTGTGAGTTGACCCAGGATATTTATTTAATTAAATCTTTGTAAGACACCTTCTACTAACGACGTTAGTCTTCAAACAATAAAAAGATAAAAACGTTTTATTATTGTAATGATAAAAGACAGATAAATAATAAGTGAAGTTGACTCGACGCGACTCCTTATTGACATACATTTAAATTGAATTAAAATATGTTTTGACTGCCTCAAGTTAAAGTGACTGGCCATTCTTGCATATACAAATAAACAAATTAGTAGTTGTTATGTCTTTGTAGAAGTTTTAATATTGTAGTTTCACTATGCGCGAATAAAGGTCATAGCTCATTACAGCCACCCGGCAGCCACTCCGCACCGACTCGCCTTATAACCGAGGCAATCCGGTGACGCTACGGAGTTGATATAGTGAGCGCATGCCCATACAAGTCCGTATAAAGAACTAGCTTTTGCCCGCGGCTTCGCTCGCGTAAAAAGAGACAAAAAGTAGCCTATGTTATTCTCCATCCCTTCAACTATCTCCACTTAAAAATCTCGTAATTTCGTCGCTCCGTTTTGCTGTGAGAGAAAAACAAACATACAGACAGACACACTTTCCCATTTATAATATTAGTATGGATACTTAGCCGCAGGAGGCGAGTCGGTGCGGAGTGGCTGCCGGGTGGCTGTAATGAGCTATAACCTTAAGATGTTTTTTTTTCTTGCTTGTTCTTCTCCATAGATAACAAACCACAAACACCTATCCTACGTATTGTTACCAAGTACATACATGGATTTCATTCAGGCTACTGTTTGATTGCCTGTCGGGGTTACGGAATAGTTCTAGCAGTTACCGTGGCCCCGGAACATAAAGGGCAAACGAAGGAACATGAGTGGGCTTTAGCCAGTAAAAGTCTGACACGCCCTTCATCATCAAATGACTTCTCCCGCCCTAAATGGGGCGGGAGGCAGTGTCAGACTTTTACTGACTAAAACCAACCCATGTTTCTCCGGGTGCCCTTTATGTTGGGGCTGTGGTAGCTATTAGAATTATTCCGCAACCCCGACAGGCATTGGCCCTAGAAGCCTTTTGATGTTTTTGCCTTGTCGGTCGGCAACACGTGGCCCGCGGCTGTATTGTTTGTTATACATTTTCATTTCTTTATCAAAACTCCTTTGACGTTCTTAAACCTAAATACACACCTACATATCACTTACAATAATTACCTACAAAGATAAGTAGATATCTATTATAAAATGATTATAAAATATGTTTAAGTGGGGCCATGTATATCACAGTTTGTCACTATGTGCCATGTGGCCTTATGTAGGGTCAGGGATTACGCACATTCATTCGGGGCCTACCACAAACCCTTATAGCAGTATTACTTCGATATTACTTTCAGTGGGAAAGAGACGGCGCTAGACAACGTGTCTAACGCTGTTATAACCTGGTTCATTAAAGAAAGGAATTCTAAAATGGCGGCGCTTATCATGTTCTCTCGCTCGCACACTAGTGCCGTCTATATTCACTCGCGCGCGTACCATCAACATAAAAAAACTGTCTTGATTTGCTTCCACGCTGCCTTGACGCGCTCATTATAGTTTTCTGTTATTTTTCCGTTGTTACCTGTTTGTGATTGTGGTAAAAGTAGGCACTGTTTCCGATGAAAACAATAAAAATTCTTAATAGTATTTTCGATTTGAAAAAAAAAACTTTAACTTTAAGTTTTATAAGCAGACTGTACTATCTGTCAACGCAAGTACATGCCGCCATTTAAGTTTCCTTTCTTTAATGAACCGGTTTATACTTGCACACTTGGAACAGGAATAAAACAATCTTACTTTAAACGTCATGGTAACTCAGCTCTATTCTTATTCGACGAACGATTTCGGTAACACACATGACACACTTATACAGTTCTACTTCTATCAGCTGCGTTCATCGTCGTAGGAATAAGAAAAGCCGTCTAGCTTAAGAGTTAGAAGCTTCGCTAGAAGTTTCGTCCAGAAGGAGCGTACCTACGCTCAAGTCTATAAACGATTCCGTATCAAAATTTGGGCGCTCCTTACCCTGGATACGTGCACTCGCTCTGAAATTCGCGCGTTATTTGGACGCAACAAGGCGGCCCTAGTATCTCGACTCGCGCGCATTATAAATCCGTACTAATATTATAAATGCGAAAGTATGTCTGTCTGTCTGTCTGACTGTCTGTCTGTCTCTTCTTCACGCCTTAACCACTGAACCGATTTGAATGAAATTTGGTACAGATATAGTCTGGGACCCGAGAAAGGACATAGGATAGTTTTCATTCCAGAAATTCCCCGGGAACGGGAACTATTCCACGCGGACGAAGTCGCGGGCAAAAGCTAGTAAATAAATAATAAATAATGCTTGTGGGCATTCGTCCTTTCTGGACTACGCACATTTATTCAGCTTATGTCCACAGAAAACAATTCTTATAATTGTCGTCTGTGGGGTTATAATCGTCTGTGGGGCAGTAGCAATAGCATCCAGCAAATGATTGCGGCTAGATTTGACTGCCCATTCCAAAACTATTGGATGCGAATTTTAATTTTTAATAATAATGAATGTATGTAATTGCTTTAGATTCTATTTGATTTTGTTTTGTTTTGTTATTTTAATTTTTATTATGAATGATTGTATACTAACATAGTTTTAAGTAAATTTTGTTACTAACCATTTTAATATTATGTATATGAGTATATGAGTTTAATTACTTGAAATAAATGATTAATAATAATAAAAAAAAATATAATTGTTTACAAATCTTAAACAGACACAGAAAATGGAACGGACACGCGAAATCTGTTGTTGGCCAGGCTTTGTACAATTTTTATGGGACCAAATGGCAATAGGGAAGATGCAAACATAGTATTTATTAAAAATTTATTAATAAAATGTTGAAAAAATGTAAATGAAGGGCCTCTGCAACATTTTTTTTGCATAATGTTTATTTTCATCAATAAAATATGAATTTAAAATTACATGAAATGAAACGTAATTTAAAACACCAATCAGCGTTAAGCGACTGGAATGACGTCACTGGCACGTTCCAAAACGTGCGAGGAATTCACTCGAAAATTAAAAAGAGGTTTTAGTACGATTTTTAATTCGGGTCAGAAAAATGACATTTCCAGTGTTGCAGGTTTTTTGTTCCAAATAAATAGTGATGTGATACAATCGAGTTTTTACAATGAAATCTTAATCGAGATTTTTTTTAATTCAATATTATTTATGGGTGTTATTTATCTGTAATATATATGTATTTAAAAATTATATAAGTATGTATATCAGTTGTCTGATTACCATAACACAAGCTCTGCTTAGCTTGGGATCAGATGACCGTGTGTAAGATGTCCAAGGATATTTATATATTTATTAATATCAAATTGCCTTTGATTATATAAAAAAATATTACATGTAATTTACGGTTATTAAATAGAAGACATACACGGTAGGTAATTTAATATTACATAAAACACTGTTATATTATTTGTTTTTGGTAAGGTCCATATTTCTAAAATTATTTTGGTATGTATTCAATATTTACAATAATAAAACGCTTTGGTACCTAATAAAACAAAGCATTTTTTTGACGTTAAGCGATTAATCGCGCGATCACTGCGCAAATATTGCTGATTGCTGTTTCATAGGTAATAAGCCAGCGGAACGCTTTAGAGTAACTTTCGCGCTACTCCGTGTAACTCTTACCCTTTTTGGAACGCACCCCCGCAGTTAGTTGTCACTTGTCAAAATAAACAGAAATAGTTTTGTAGGAATAAAATTAACTTTAGAAAAGCAAATTCGCGCAGTTTTCTAATGACTCTTTGAAATTTGAATATAATTTCGAAGGCATGCAATTTTCTTCGACTGTAGTACTTCATCTTTTGAACTTTTCTTAGTGTTGTTCACTAATGATCTAATCAACAGAAATAACACACCTTCGATATGCTTGAAGCCTCTGTCTGCCATGATACAAGGTCCAGGAGGTAAAGATTCCATAAATCCAAATTCTTCAAATATTTAGAATCAGAAGTTCAGCCACCAAAACTATCTGATACAAAGTTTGTAACCCCGTCTGGTGTTGGAGATATCAATACGAGTCA
Source organism: Athetis lepigone (assembly GCA_033675125.1). Taxonomy (NCBI): domain Eukaryota; kingdom Metazoa; phylum Arthropoda; class Insecta; order Lepidoptera; family Noctuidae; genus Athetis; species Athetis lepigone. The sequence continues at coordinate 223,305 of CM066242.1, forward strand.
ACATGCTTTTTTGCATAAAAAAGCATTGCATACATGCTTTCATGCGGTATTATTATGATCACGAGATGTTGATTGATAGTTTATTTTCAAATTTTAGCAATAAAAGTATCTGGAATGGCGAAAAATAATAAAAAGTTATAAAAATTAGAGAAGAACAATACAACCAGAGATACAGTGTCACTGAAGTGACGTCATCGGAACTATTGGTCCGTTTTCGCGCGGACGTTTAAACTGTCAATTTAAAACCGCTTTTTTTTACAATAAATTACAACATTTTAACTTTTTAATATATTAGTGGTCTATTTTACATGGAATTCTTTAAAATCAAAACAAAAATAAAAATATTGCATCTTCCCTATTATTCAGCATCAAAATTAATAAGAATCTCGTACCTAAATCGGATCAAAAATCTCAGCGTAATTGGTGTAGGTACATAGAACCTTCTTCTTTTTGAAGTTGGTTGAAAAGATTTCCAAGCCACCGACAGGCCAGTCTATAAAAGCGACCTGATTGCCAATTATAGCTCGTTTACCTGCCAACTATGTGGAGTGATAACACAAATGTGATTATGTGATAACGCGCTACGAGAGCGTTTGTAGTAAGATTTTTGAGTGATACTGTTTTTATCAGAGACTTACTGGGTAGGCCGCTCACAGGGGCCTAAAGCTCAAGGGGGCCTAGACCAGTAATTCTCAATTTGAACTACCTTCTTCTTCATGAGACATGGTGCACTTACTAACGTAAATTTAAATTAAGTGCATCTTTCTCTTACCGTTTAATTAAGAAAAGGAAGATCAAATATTAGTTAAGTCCCGTCAAATTTAGACACTTCATAGATAAATTATACGCAATTTAAAAACATGGCGGCTATAAATATACATCATATTTTATCAGGCGCTGTCTAATTTGACAGGATTAAACTAAAATGTATCTACTGTCCTTTTTTTATGAAATGGAAAGAGAAAGACGCACTTAACTTAAATTTAGTTAAGTTTGTAAACAAGAGGATCAGCACCAATGTTTTTATCAGAGACTTAACTAGGTAGGTCGCTCACAGGGGCCTAAAGCTAAAAATAAAAGTAATTCTCAATTTGAACTACCTACTTTTTTCTTTTGGTTCGAAACCTCTTTTCAGAGCTCATGAGACATTATCGGATCGGTCTTTTATAATTATTGTGGAGTTGTGAAGACCATTTTTCGACAAAATATTTAACTTTAAAGTGCATATTTTTGTTAGAATCAAATATCCGCTCCATACAAGTTAATCTGTTGGGTAAAAATATCTAAAATAATTAATGAAAGAAAACTATCATGGTTAAGTTAGCTGTATTAGTTTAGGAGTAAACGACATTAATATGTGAGTATGGAATACACCACACTGGTTAGTTTATTTCTATTTATTCCTAGTTGTTCTATGGGTTCTATGACAGAGATATGAGTGCTGCTTAATGAAACAAATGCTAGACTTTTTAATTTGTTTTTATATCTAGATTTCATATAGGCTTGGCTATGTTTTCTTCTTCTTTCTACTGTATAATAGCCTACATACTGATCAGACCAGCAGAGAATATTGATAGTAATATTAGCTCCTATACAATGTGTAACTGAAAAAAAAACTTTTTTCAAAAAAAAAATAACCGCCTTCAAAAACTAAAAACCCAATAATAACTAAAATTTCGGAAGTCGGTGGCAACACAAATTGAATGGCAGAAGAGAAACCACCGACTTCCGAAATTTTAGTTATTATTGGGTTTTTAGTTTTTGAAGGCGGTTATTTTTTTTTTGAAAAAAGTTTTTTATTTATTACTTTTTAGTGTCGACTCCCAATGTTTGACTGTGTATAGTATCTTTCAAAGTAATTTATTTTTAAAATAAAACTACTAACAATCTTATAAAACGAAAATAGAAACTTGAAGACAAAGCACACATCGTCTATGAAAATTTCGTCAATTTTTTTTTGTTCTTGGTGAATTTTTCGAAGAGCACTGAACCGATCGCCAAAAAAATTTTTATGGGACCACCCCTGAATCATGACTTATCAAACAAAAAAAGAACCATCAAAATCCGTTGACAATTAACGGAGTAATCGATGAACAAACATACAAAAAAAAAAACATACAAACAGCCGAACATAGTACCTCCTCCTTTTTGTGAAGTCGGTAATTAATGCACTTTGAGAAAATAGTTTGTTCAGAATTGTTTATAATATTTTATCCCAAAAATAATTAAAACTACGTAAACTGCTGTCACACTTCCGCTGTACAGTCAAAACAAACTAAAATGGATGAAATACCTACTACGCTAGACCCCTATGCAAGTGCGACTGTGTGCATGCGTAGATTTGTAATGTGACTATAATTTTCTCCCACAATCTGTACAACTAATTTATAAAAAAAAAACAGTGTTTTAAATATAATAATAAAAATTCAGTGTATGTATTATGATTATAACATAATATTCTAATTGGGGTGTCTGGTGGTGTGCGTTTATTCCGGGACATGTTGTATAGTATTTGTGTGACACTTTTTGGAATGGGCGACTAGATCCTACTATTTTTACCTGTCATTTACATTCCAAAGTTTTTAATAGTTCAATGGCATTTTGGCAAAAGGTTTGCGTTACATAAAACACTAGACTCGTTAGAAAAAGGTTCATATTACATTGGGATCAAATATGCCAGTAGTTTGCCAAATATAGCATGCGAAATTGCACCAAAATGGAAATAAACAATTTTAGTATGACTTTGCTTGAACAGAAATTACTTTACTATAATTGAAATGGATGTGGAATGCGGACGATGTTCATGAATCAGCATTATTACACTGACATTATTTTCATTAAAGTGTTACGTCAAAAGGTCATTGACCCAACTTCTGACAAGTTTATAAATATGCAGTATATTTATAATCTCGGCATTGAAAAGTGTAGCCTAGAGATAAATGCCATAATGACCTTCATTATAGATTAATTGATAGTACAAACACATTTGTTGGTATGTTTGTGCATACCTACTAACTACTAGCATACTATATAAGGACTTCCTAATGATGGCCAATTTTGTTTTAACTAGTGGTTTTCTACGGTTTTATCTGTGTATTTAGTAGTCAACTTCAACTTCAACTTTATATTATTTATGGCAATCCATCGAGTTTTCGATGATTCCTGCCAATGTCCAGGTTGGAATTAACACTTTTCAGTAAAAAAGGGACGATGCACGGTTATTAGATATTACAGGATGTTATTGAAATATTCGATTCTGAAAATAGGACATCACAGTTTTATTAGTAAATTGAAACAAACAAACAAATATTAAACTTAGAACATAATAACAAACACTAGCATATATATTATATACTCTGTGCAGTGAATTGAACGCACTGAACATTAAACTAAATAAACACAAACAGCTGATCGGACATGTCGGACAATCTATGGTCATGTACTCTGTGTCTATGGTTTATCAACAAATTAGTATTACAGAATTTATTAGGAACAACATTCAGTTCAGGGATTACAGATATAATTATAGCTTAATATTATTGACCAATATAAATTTGGCTAGCGTGTAGACGTAGTCAGGAGAGAAAACATGGCTAAGGAGAAATCTAACGTTGACAGGACGTAAGATGTGGGTCGGCAAAATATCGTATAGTTGAACTGACACCTTTGGGCAGTTCAGGAAGATATGGTCCACCGTGCCGTCCTCTAGTCCACATTCGCAGATAGAGGAGTCACGAATACGCAACTTGGCAAGAAAGGAAGGAGAACAAATATGACCCAACCGAAGGCGAATTATGACAGAGGTTAGTAATTTAGAAAAATTCCGAAATTTAAAGAACCAAGGCTTATTTGGTATGGTAGGTTGTAGACTATAGTAGTATTTGCCTACAGTTAAGCTATTTTTTTGCCACAACTCACTCCAATTTTTAAACATTTCAGGTTTGGCAATAGAACGGAGATCTCTAAGATGTATGGAGTTATGAGTCTCCATACCTGTACAAATAGCCTGTTTAGCACAAGAATCAACTATTTCATTGCCTACGATGCCACTATGACCAGGAATCCAAGCCAGGGCCACTTCAATGTCAGCGGTGTGGCATTCAAACAGCTTCTCTTTAATTTTAAGGATTACACTGAAATTATCGCGGGAATGGAATGGGGTTTAACTACAGATTGCAAACAGCTCAGGGAGTCAGAAAATATTAGAGATTTGTTGATTTTATGCGACTGAATATATAAGATGGCTTCTAATAAGGCTATTGCTTCTCCAGTATAAACTGAAGTTTGTGGAGGGCATTTGAAACTTAAAATAATTTTAAATTTAGGGATCCAGACCGCTGCACCAAGGCTTCCATCATTAGACAGCTTGGCAGCATCTGTATATATACAAGTCCAGTTATAGAATTTTGTGCTTATTATGTTCAAAAACTCAGTGTTTGCTGTTTTTGAGCCTTTAGTCAGACCAAGGTTTAACAGAACCCGAGGTTGGTAAGTTAGAGCAGGAAAAGGAGTATCAAAGAGGGGGTTTTTAGGGAATTGAATCAATTTGTGAGAAAGGGAAAACAAATTATTATAGCTCTTGACCAAAGGAGGAGAACTTTTATGTAGCCAGTAAGAAGAGGTATTGGTTAGGCATGACAGGTCTTGCAGTTTCTTTATAAGAGGGTGGGACGAAATTTGAAAGTAGTTAAAGGTGAAACGGTCACAAAGAAATTGTCTGCGAAGATGTAATGGGGCCTCAACACACTCCACTTGCATTGCATTTATTGGGGAGGACTTCATGGCTCCAGTAATGATTCTTAAGCATCTCGATTGTAATTTAACCAGTTTTGTTAGCGCAAGTTTACTGCAGGGTTCGAGAATAAAGCTGGCATAATCAAAGTGACTGCGAACTATAGCGTTGTATAGCAATTTCTGACAGTATGGATGAGAGCCCCAGCGAACTCCTGATAGAGACCTCATAATGTTGATGCCTTTTTCAGCTTTGTTACAAATATGATTCAGATGACAGATACCTGATAATTTAGAGTCAAAGTACACACCTAAAAATTTGACTTTGTTCACAATATTAATTGGATGTTGATTAATTGAGATAGATGTAGTAGGGATATTTTTCTTGCGGGAAAAGATGACAGCGTAGGATTTTGAGGGGGAAAGGGAAAGGCCATGGTCAGAAAGCCAAGTATTGAGGTAATTGAGGGCGGAATTAATACGAGAGCTGGCGTCAGAGAGGTTCTTGGCAGATGAGTACAAGGCAATATCATCAGCGTATTGCAGGATATCACAGAAGCAATTTACAGATCGGTCAAGGTCATAGGTGTACAAATTGTACAACAAGGGAGATAAAACTGAACCTTGTGGAAGGCCCTTCCAAACCTTACTGGACGAAGTGATAGAACCGTTAACACGAACCGAAACCGTCCTTTCCATGTATAGACCACAGATAATGTTGATCAATCTCACTGGTAGACTCAGCTGTTGCAACTTTTGCCTGAGCATAGGAAGTTGGACATTATCGTAGGCCGAAGAGATATCTAGAAATACGCCGATGAGAAACTCATTATTAGAAAATGCTCTGCGTACATCAGTGGAGAATACAGACAGACTGTCGAGAGTGCCCATTCCTCGTCTAAAACCAAATTGAGACTTAGGAAGTAAGCCTCTGGTTTCGACAATCCACTCAAGCCTGTTTTTTATTAAGTGCTCCAGGATTTTGCACATAACTGAGGACAGAGCTATTGGTCGGTATGCAGATGGATCTGATGCGTCTTTGCCAGGCTTTAGGAGCGGGATAACAATTTGGGATCGCCACGATGGAGGGGGGTTGCCGTTGATGAAAATTTCATTGATTATATTTAGAAAGACTAGTTTAGAAGAGTCACTTAAATTCGTAATAAAAGAATACGGGATCCCGTCCTCCCCTGGGGCGGAATCGCGTAGGCCGTCAAGGGCACATATTAATTCTGAAGAGGAGAAGGGGTCGTTCATTTTGTCAGAAGGATCAACTGGCAGGGGAGGGGGAAAAGAATCTAGGGAAGGGGCATAAGGAGGAGCCAATTTATCAGTAAAACCTTGTATCCAAGACTCGGGGTCATTTGAGGTCGTTGTCTAAAATTATCCAATTTTCTGCCCAATTCACTTAATTTTTCATTGTCTTTGCCGATTTTCTGATTGTTTGGACCAAATAAAGCTTCTACAAAATATAGGAAGACATAAAAATAAAAGTTCAATATCGTTTGGTTAAGATATTCTGAAGTCATAGGAAATTCAACCAAATACCTAAATAATATAGTCAACTTTTTAATTTATATAATGAAGTTAGGTTAAAAGTAAACAACAAAAAGATTAAAACATATTTTATCATACAACTAATTTACTACACAGTGATGCTGATGACACAGCAAAAATATTATATTTATCTTTACATTTATCACAGAACAATCGCCAATTTATTTCAATAAACTTTTTATTCCACCATTAAAAGAATTGCGCAATTTAAAAAAAAGAATAGCGCGTTTCGTTACGTCACGTTTAGTTTTTAATGTTTACAAACTAGATGAATGCAAAGGAATCTGACTAGGGATGTGAGTTTAATAGAAAATAATCGATTAAATAAAAATCGATTTTTCGTAATTCAAAATTAATCGATTTGTCAAAAATCGATTTTCATAAAAAATAATCGATTTCTGCCAAAAAATCGTTTTTTTTTGTATAATATGTAAAGTACATGCGTTTTTTTTTCGTATAATTACCAGGGGTTTGAATTAGGTTGAGTTATTTTAGTACTTGCATCGAAATATTGATATTTCATAGACAATCTTGTAAGCAAAACAGTATTACAAATGAATAAAAATAATAAAATCATCATTTTCTTCTGTTGAATAGGTAATAAGCTATTTCAAAAAAAATCGATTTAAAATCTTAATTTATATAATCGATTTATTAAAAATCGATTAATATTAATATAAAAATCGATAATAAAAAATCGATTATTTTATAATAATAATCGATTAAAATAAAAATCGATTATTTTTTAACATCCCTAAATCTGACATGGGTCTATAAAAATGTTTTGAATCTAAACTCCGTCGATAGTTCAAAGTCTAGTTTGTAACCTTGATTTGATTATTTTAGGGCCAACAAGCGATAAATAACTTCGAAGATCTAAAAATAGATTCATAGGAAATGTTTCTAGCTACGCGACATGGGAAACTTACCTAGGATTAATATTCGAAGGCACCATCGAGATTTCCGTGGAAAAATTAACTTTTTACCAAACTATAATGGAAAGATATACTTTTTGGGGATAGTTTTTAAAGTCAAGGATGCGATTTGAAGGGGTTTGAACACTGATAGAGTTCGTTGTTTAGTCAATAATTATCTAAAACTAAGAAAAATGTGGAAAACACTGCACGTAACACTCGTAACTTCACAACTCAATTGAATGACAGCTGACGAGTGACGACAGGAGGGCGTGGGGAGTTCAGCGTAAGATTTTAAATTCTACCATTTGGTTTCTACCAACAGCTGATAATATTGTTTTAAAATACGACAACGAAGCGACAGCCGATTGTCGCGCTGCTATTATTGTCTTTTTATCTCGAATCACGTGTGTTTGAAGGTTTAATTTATTGTTATGCTGTTATCACTTTGTATTCGCATTGGAGTGTTTTTTTATCCAACTTCCGTTATGCAAAATGGAGGGATATGATTTTAACCGGAATATATGTGAATTCTGAGCTTGCTATAAATAAATAAAAATATACTAAATAATTATGACGTCCTGAATTATGAGAACCTGTAAAATAATGTTCCTTATAACCAATGATGTTATAAGTACAAAAGTGTAGATAGGTCATAAATAACACAGGTCAAGTGGAACATTAAAAGTTTGCCAATTTGAACAACATGATACTGAGTATCGCGTTGACATTTGACGTTTATCTCTTTTTCACTAGCACGCACTACTTCAATCAATCATGTCATCCTACTTTGACGTGTAATGTTTGTGTGCGTTAGTGTGCCGTTTTTGAAGATAGAATTTTCGTTTGGGTAACCTATCTACACCATTTTACCTATAATATCATTGCTTATAATAACCATTTCTTTGTCTTTAAAGCTTATAATATTTCGTACTCTTGTCCAACTTACAGCTATGAAAATGAGCAATAGACTGAATGCAAGAAAAACTGCTCATTACACCAGAATAATTCAGTAAATCACATCATTTTTCGATAAGCATAGGATGCAGAGATAGAGAAAATTTGAAAATTTCGCAAAAGAAGCGTTAATAAAAGACAATTTATAATTAAAAGTGTTTATTCAAAATATTAAAATAAAATAGTGTTATACATTTAATTTCATTCACACACAACTAGCGAAATATACCTAACTACCACAACGGTAACTGGCAACACTGCACACGACACAAACAATAACCAACTTTAATTTTCACGCGATAAAGTCTAACATCGTTTAGCACCATTCATACATACATAATTATTTTCCAACATTTTATATATTTTTCTTTTATTATTTCAAGCAAAGACAAATATCGGAATGGTTTGTATTATTAGAAAAATACAATTATTATAGTAGGCAGAATATCAATAATGTCACAAGGGCGGATACAGAGAGAGGTGAAGAAGGGGTCATGACCCCTTCTTGTCTATGTGACCCCCACCTGACTTAAATGCAAGATTCCTACTATGTGACACTGAATAGGCGAGATAAAAAAAAATATTTAGCCCGTTAAATCATCAAAAATAATTTGGAAACGTATTTTTACTTTCTCCTAGAAAACGAAAAATGACGATAATACAGTGCGTTGAAATTTCGCGTGACGTCACGATTAGGTACATTTTGTGCTGAACAGTGACGTCACAAGTACAAAGATAAAGAGCAACAAAGTCCCGGAGTGAGGCTCCGGGACTTTGTTGCATCTTTGAACTTTTTTATTAATTTAATCAAGCAAAAAATACGTGTACAGTTATATTTTTGAACAGTCTTATAGACGGACTAAACAGAATACCATTTTTTTAATATAATCGTCATGCCTATCTACGAAAAACCAAAAATCCCTACTAATATTATAAATGCGAGAGTAACTGTGCCTGCCACTGAACTGATTTTAATGAAATTTGGTGCAGAGATAGAGTTGACCTTGAGAAAGAACATAGCATAGTTTTTATCCCGAACTTTTGAAGAGTTTTCTTGAAAACGCGATATAACCGACATCCACGCGGGCGAAGCCGCGGGCAAAAGCTAGTTTAGTATAAATTATAAATTACCAAGTGACATAAAAAGCCTTACCATGGCAACACCACACAAGTATTGCCATACACAAAAATTTAATACATCAATATTACTTAGAAGCTTTAATCGCTAAAGTCAAGGTCAGAATCGGAGTCGGTCCGGCCGCGTATAGTTTTTTTGCTCTGTATTTGTAACTTGCGCGCCTTGCGAGCGTCTTCAGGCGGAACCAGGAGATCGCCGTTGTATTCAATCACTTCTGACCTGAAATGAGAAATAGTTAAATTAGTGTCTGGTTTGGAAGTGTTTTTTAGGGTTCCGTACCCAAAGGGTAAAACGGGACATGATGCCATAGGGATCTTCTGTGACCTTTCCAAAGCGTTTGATTGCGTAGATCACAACACATTAGTTGCGAAACTGGAGCATTACGGACTGGGCAAACTTGCACTAAGTTTAGTAAACTCATATTTGAATAACAGGCTGCAAAAAGTTCAGATAAATGGGATAAATTCAGACGGTTTAAAGGTAGAAATGGGAGTTCCACAGGGGTCTATATTAGGTCCCTTTCTCTTTTTAGTGTACATAAATGACCTCCCTCATTTATTAAAAAGCCAACCACAAATGGTGTTATTTGCTGATGACACATCTTTAATTTTCAAAGTAAATAGGCAGGCCAATAATCTTGACTACGTAAATAACGCCTTACTTCAAGTGCACAATTGGTCCACGGCCAATAATTTAGTATTAAATGGAAGAAAAACTAAGTGCATTAGATTCGCTTTGCCAAATGTTAGAAGCAATGATTGTGACATAGTATTGAACAGGGAGAAACTAGAATTCGTCAATGAAACTGTTTTCCTAGGGATCACGCTTGACTCAAGGCTACAATGGAGTCCTCACTTAACATCTCTCGCAGGACGCCTAAGTTCGGCAGCATATGCTGTTAGAAAAATCCGGCAATATACTGATGTAGACACCGCGAGGTTAGTTTACTTTAGTTATTTTCACAGTGTTATGTCTTACGGGATTTTACTATGGGGACGAGCTGCAGACATCGAGTCTATTTTTATTCTGCAGAAAAGAGCGGTCAGAGCCATTAACAATCTTCGTATGCGCGATTCTCTAAGGGAACTGTTTAAGAAAATTAACATAATGACGGTACCTTGTCAATACATTTATGAAAACATCATGTATGTTAGAAAAAATCTCCATCTTTTTGGTAGAAGAGGCGATAGACACAATTATTGTACAAGAAATAGGGACGAATTAGTTCAACCCGGTTTTAGGCTGGCTAAAGTAGATTCTACCTTTATGGGGTACTGTTTAAAATGTTATAATAAAATACCTCCCCACATCATTCAATTAACCGATAAATTTAAATCTTATATAAAAAGCACATTATGTAGTCGAGCTTATTATAAATTAGGGGATTATATTAATGATCAAAATGCTTGGCTGACTGCTGGTCCTGCTCCACAACCGTTTAATTGATTAGCATTTGGAATTTTTATTTTTATTGAAGCTGCTGAAGATTGTAAACTACAAAAATAATAGTACTGTATCGAGTCACAGTGTTTGTTTTATATAAATTCACATAGCATACAATGTGAGCACTATGTACTTGATAGTTTTATACGCATATACTATGTCTGTCTGTCATTGACTGAATGTACTCTGGCAGCTGGGAGTTTGTCATGCTCACTCAAATGTCTCACTGATGGTGGCGTGTGTGTTGGATCATTTGGTTCCCTTCAAAATGGTTGAGCTATTTGGTGCCGATCCATACGTCATGTTCGTGAACGGGCGCTGTCTGCTGAGACTGGTCATCTCTTAAGTGCCACAGTTATTTTAAAAATTGTTCTGCTTATTTCCTATATTTACAATGCCTCTTCTAACATGTACGACTTGTTACGTTGTTCTCACATAGTACCTTAGATTCAAATGAATGATGTAAAAAAATTTTTGTAATAAGCATATTGATTTTAAAAGAGTGTCCATGGAGTTTCTTGCTCGCTCTTCTCCATGTGATCTACTTTTTGGAACGAGCAACTAGCTTCAATTTTCTGACAGACTGACACCTTGACGATTCGAAAGTACCTGTAAATGGTTTATTTGAATAAAATAGTTTTGACTTTGACTTTGGACCCTATTACTAAGCCTCCGCTGTCTGTCTGTCTAAAGGCTGTATCTCATAAACCGTGATAGCTAGTAAGCTGAAATTTTCACAAATGATGTATTTTCGTTGCCGCCTTAACCACAAACACTAAAAATTTACATAAATAAAATATTAAGGGGGGTCCTCATGCAATAAACGTGTTTTTTTTTCGTATTTTTTTGAGATGATAGTACGGAACCCTTCGTGCGCAAGTCCGACTCGCACTTGGCCGGTTTTTTTAATTATGAATGCAAAGGAAACTCTGTCCCTCTATCTCTTCCTCACACCTAAACCACTGAACCGATTTGAATGAAATTTGGTACAGATATAGTATGAGACCTGAGAAAGAACATAGGATAGTTTTCATCCCGGAAATCCCCCGGGAACGGGAACTATTATTCCACGCGGACGAAGTCGCGGGCAAAAGCTAGTAAGTATATTTTTAGAGCATCGTTGTAAGGTTTTCATTTTCTACTCAAAGAGGTGTCAACGTATTAATAACTTAGACTTTTTATTTTGGATGGGAAATCATCAAATGATTCCTCCCGCTGTGGGCGGGGCGGGAGGGAGTGTCAGACTTATACTGACTGAACCCACCACTGTTCCTTCGGTTCCCCTTTATGTATCGGGGCCACGGTAACTATTACAACTATTCCGCAACCCCGGCAATCTTCTAATAGGTTCGTGATTGATTATTCCTCTTCTCTGGCCTGTCAAATGTGACAGCTGTCATTAACGTCAAATGTTGAATTACTGCCACGTTACATTGACCCTTATGATCACTTGCTCTTATGATAATTGTTGTTTAATCTTTTGTGTGTCTAGTACGTGGATTCACGCGAAACAATGCTTTTCTAATTGTGTCTGTAATTTGAGCATTCAAATTCTCTTCCAAAATAAATTTAATATATTGAAAATGACAGATAATGTAATAATAATTTAATGTTTTATTCAAATGTAACTATTCATGCATGCCTAACTTAAGGTAGATAGTATAAGGGACTGATATTTTATAAACATCTATATTTTTGTATACCTACTTTCTACGCAAATAAATATTCTATTCTATTCTATTTAATGGGTTAATCTGTGGTAACCTCTGCTCTGGCCAAATGTCAATGTGACAGCTGTCATTAACGACAAATGTTGAATTACTGGCACGCGAAATTGACGCTTATGATCACTTGCTCCTATGCTTACCTAGCTATCCTCCACTCCAGAATCTCAGTGGAGAAGTCGTCTCTGTTGCCGAGGTCTGTGAAGCCGACGACGAAGTCCTTGGTCTTGTTCTCCTTCACCAGCCCGATGGTGGGGATCACGCGGATCTTCAGGCGAGCTGGTGGACAATACGGTATATTACACCATCATCAATTAACGTACTTTTTATGAGCTGTCAAACGCGACCCTAATATAGATTTTGTATGACAATGTCTCCTTATGACGTCATTAAGTATACAAATCAATAGCCTAATGATTAAATTGATTACAAAGCATCTAAAAATCTTATTTTACAGTAAATTAAAAATGAACCAGATATTGAGAGAGATTTTATAGAAATGACGTCTTACATTTATTGGCCAATTTTTTTTTTTTTTGGTAAGTGGGAAATCATCCTCTGACTGCTCCCGTCCTGGGTGCGGCGGGAGGGCGTGTCAGACTCTTACTGACTAAAACCCACTCATGTTCCTTCGGTTGCCCTTTATGTTCCAGGATCACGGTAACTATTATACACATTCCGCAACCCCGGCAGGCTTGGTTAATGATGTTAAATACAGAATTGAAAGTGTAATTTTATTCAAGAAAATTGTACCAATGTCGTGATGGCCCAGTTATGGCATCTATCTAGGGTTGCCAGGTAAAAACTTTTAATTTCCGATTCCGACAATTTTTAAGAAAACCTTGAAACCCCAAAACAAATACGCCGTATAATACCACGCTAATAATGGAACGGAGCACTTAGCTTTTACATTTAATTTAATTTAAACTCTGATAGACAGTCATTGGTGCCGATTCTCTTGTTCACAAACTAACGTAAATTTAAGTTAAGTTGCATCTTTCTCTTTCCATTTCTTAAAGAAAAGGACAGAAGATACATTTTAGTTTAATCCTTTTTTTTTAAACTGTCAAATTGGACAGCGCCTGATGAAAATTGACGTATATTTAGACGCCATGTTTTTAAATTGCGTCTAAATTATCTATGGAGTGTCTAAATTTGACAGGACTTAACTAATATTTTTGGTCTTCTGACCTTTTCTTAATTAAAAGGAAAGAGAAAGATGCACTTAACTTAAATTTACGTTAGTTTGTGCACAAGAGAATCGGCACCACTATCCATACTAATAGTATAAATGGGAAAGTGTGTCTGTCTGTCTGTATGTTTGTCTTTCTTTAACGGCAAAACGGAGCGACGAATTGACGTGATTTTTTAAGTGGAGATAGTTGAAGGGATGGAGAATTACATAGGCTACTTTTTGTCTCTTTCTAATGCGAGCGAAGCCGCGGACAAAAGCTAGTACAGTATATTTTCTTATAAAACTAAACTAATAGGTTTTCGGAATTCGCGGAATCGGGGACAATAAGGTGTAATTACTGGATACGGGACAAAACGTTAAATTCCGGAACAATCCCGGATTTCATCCGTCAAGCCTACGTGCATAGAAAAGTACCATATGAGTTTTTCTACTGAATAATTTTAATTCAATGAAACGAAAATATCGACTGTAAAATTCGCCCTTTGTTTTTTTTTTATTATTATTATGGGCTTGCTCTTGGTCCCAGACTAGCCCGAGGGCATAGACGGGGCCTACGATGGAGCGAGCTTACCCAGTAGATGCCTATGCACTCGTTTCTAAAATACTTTCAATAATTAATAATAATTAAACATCTGAGGAGGCTCTCGCTAGGCAGCTGGGTCAAGGGTCTGGTGCAGAAAGCGGTACTCCTGGACACGGCGCGCATTGTCCGGAGGTTCCTTTCTGTGGAGCCCTGACCACCGGTAGCTGGGACCCTGTTCCCGATGCCGGTGGGCTACTATTTTTTATATTTTTAAATGGTTTATATTTTTATAATAATATTTAAAAATGTAATGAATATGTAATAATAAATAAATGAATGAAATAATAATTAATTGATTTCCAATAATTAAGATTTCATGGTTTTCCTCCAATTTAATTTACCATATTTGTTTGAGAGATTTGATCCTTATGAGTGACTCTATCGATTGATATAATAAAAGTACAGGATATTGATTTTCCAGATGAAATCCCGGTTGTGACACATTTACAAAAATCTTTAAATGCAGTTTTATTTCTTTTAAGAAGTAAAGGAATGTTTCTTTTGCATAAAATAATTTTTACTAACGATTTAAAGTAGTTTTATACTTGAGCTCATAAGAACTTTAATACAACCAACCTGTATTAATTTTTTTAAGCATGGTTAAGGGTGGAGATGGCGGGACAACCTCGATAGATATCACAAGGATTGGCCTGAACCCGCACTAGATAGGGATATATGGAAGGATGGAGGGGAGGCCTTTGCCCTGCAGTGGGACACAGACGGCTGACAATAACAATAATCTATATACGTATGTAGTTATATGAAAGAAAGTCATGTTAGTAACACATTTTATAACTCAAGAACGGCAGAACCGATTTGGCTGAAAATTGGTGGGGAGGTAGCTTAGGACCAGGGGACGGACATAGAATACTTTTTATCTTCTTTTTTTAGTAACTAACAATCTGATATAACGCGGGTGAGACCGCGGGGGACAGCTAGTAATTGTTAAAGGAAAAATAACCTTATCCACTCCTTACTTACCGGTAAGAAACGGCGCCCTCTCCACATCAAGCTTAACGAACCGCGTCTCGACATGTTTCTTGGCGAGCAGCTTGAGGTGCATGTCCACGATCTTACAGCGCGGCGTGTCGCTCTTGTAGAAGTGACAGACGACATTGTCGCTCTTGTTGCACACTGTGAAGAATTCTTTCTCGCCGTCTATCTCTGTGTACTCGCCGTGGCCCTAGAATAGGGAATACGTCACCATAAAAAAATGGCATTGTTTAGTCCGTCTTTAGATCGGCCAAAAATACGGGACACGTATTTTTTGCTTGATTAAATTGGTAAAAAAATACAAAGATAAAGAGCAACAAAGTTCCGGAGTGAGTTTTAACGTCACCGTAATGCAAAAATTGTATCTGATCGTGACGTCACGCGCAACTTTAACGCACTGTATCGTCGTAATTTTTCGTTTACGAGAAAAAGAAAAAATACGTGTCCAGAATTTTTCAATAATCTAACTGATGGACTAATTACTTTTTTTTCATTGTCTCGCCTATCGAAGTAGAATCATCCATACTCATATTATAAATGCGAAAGTAACTCTGTCTGTCTTCTATGACATAGACGGCTTCGCGTCAAGCGCCCTTTGAGGTTAGAAAAGGACGCACGCTGGTGAGAGGAAGAGACAGGTATAAAACCATCGACAATCTGGTAAGTTTTTAACCATTGATATTAATTTAAGGCTAATTTACAACAGCTTCTTCAACTAGCAACGCTGTGTGTTTTAGAAAGCACATAATAATATGTTACTTCTAAATTTTAAACTGGACTCTTGAGAACAGTTCACATCACAAATGCTAAATTTGAAATGAGATGTGTAGGATAAGTCTCATAATTAAAAGTTTGTTGCACAACCCAATGGTGCCGATTCTCTTATTCACAAACTAACGTAAATTTAAGTTAAGTGCATCTTTCTCTTTCCATTTAATTAAGAAAAGGACAGAAGATAAAATATTAGGTAGTTAAGTCCTGTCAAATTTCGACACTCCATAGATAATTTAGACGTGTTTTAAAAACATGGCGTCTAAATATATACGTAAATTTTCTTCAGGCGCTGTCTAATTTGACAGGATTAAACTAAAATGTATGTTCTGTCGTTTTCTTTAAGAAATGAAAAGAGAAAGATGCATTTAACTTAAATTGAGTTAAGTTTGTGAACAAGAGAATCAGCACCATTACCTAAGTTAACGTAAATTGTAAGTGGAACCACTGGATTTAGCTTGTAATATTAAAATTCCTCACATTAGCGAGCCACTCCTGCTTCGACTTGGCTCTCTTCTTCATCTCAGCGATACGCTGCTGTCTGATCGCTTCCAGGTCACTCGAGTCTATCGTTTCCAACCTGTTGGCAAAAACTTGCAATTAACTATAGGGAATAGTTGTAATGGTTACCGCAGGCCCGGAACATAAAGGGCAACCGATGGAACATGGGTGGGTTTTAGTCAGTTAGTTCAGTAAAAGTCTGACACTCCCAACCGGCCCAGGGCGGGAGAAGTGATTTCATGATTTCCCATCCATAAAAAAACTACTGGGGATATTATATCACAGTTTAAAAAACTATAGGGATATTTGCTATAGTTTTTTTTTTTCAATAATGTTTGTGTTACCTTTCAAGCTCACTGTCCAGCTGCTTCTCCATGTTGGAGGCCACTTGTTGCAGTATTTGATCCATGGTTGGAGATTAGTGTCTGGAAAATATTGTAAGAAAAATAAAGCGCTGTCAAATATTCCAGTTCAAATATTTTATTAGCAATATACAATTGGGTAGTTTCCACCATTAACCAATAAATGTTAGACACAATTCCTATAAAACCTCTATTAAATTTAGCCTAATAAATTCGGTTCATTTTCAATTTGCTATAAAATTTGATTTTTAGTTGTTTTGAAATTAATAAATAGATAGTCAACTGATAGCCCAAGAGCTGGTGAACCCTCCTACTAACGGTCGTCCTGTAAGGCTAGAAATTTGTGGAGTGATGAGTCATAGTACACCAAGGCCAACAACAATGACCTGGCAGGCAACAACCCTGCACGTCATCAGTCTTTTTATTTTTTTAAATGTAAAATAAATAATAAAAAAAAACGTTCTTCTGTAAGCTTCAAAATTTAATATAATTTAGTTTATTGATTAATAATTATGGAAAAAAATTGACAGGCGATTTGGGTAAGCAGAAGTATCTGCCAGGCGAATCGAAAGGTGCATAGTTTAGGGGGGGAAATAAACTTTCTCCTGTAAAGTTGAAATTTAGGTATGTGTTTGAGCAAATCATTAAAAAGAAATGTGTACAATGACAGGCGGTTCTGAGCAGCATAAGACCTTGACAGGCGAGGAGAAAGATGCTAAGAGCGTGCGAGTAAGAGGTGTAAAGTGAATGCGTATAGTGTGAATGACATTAAATAAAATTAAAAATTATAGATGCAATATTTTTTATTAATTGTAGTGTAATCTACATTATTTTTTACATTGATTATCATCATCATGTACGGATCAAAATGTCAAAGATTGGATAACGCACGCTATGAGAAGTTTCTTGCCACATATGACACGAAAATTATTAACTTATACATATTATACTATTTTGTATACAAATATAAGTATAATATAGATTTCAGTGTGTTTAAAATTGATTTACTTTTCAAAAAGTCAAATCTACATTTCATTCACGTACAAATATAAAAATATATTTCAAATCTATTTATTATCCAGGGTGGAACGTTTTAATGGGCCCTGGAAGAAAACTACCTTAAATCGTTGAGAGAGGTTATTTTACTTAAAGAAGTCATTCCTTTATTTTTAAAAAGAAACAAAACTGCATTCAAAGTTTTTCGAAATTTTGCTTACCACTCCCGG
Organism: Athetis lepigone; assembly: GCA_033675125.1. Taxonomy (NCBI): domain Eukaryota; kingdom Metazoa; phylum Arthropoda; class Insecta; order Lepidoptera; family Noctuidae; genus Athetis; species Athetis lepigone. The sequence goes on from CM066242.1 coordinate 241,400, forward strand.
GAATCGAACCGATTAAAATCCAAAAAAGTCATCATCTCCCTAGCCTTTTCCCAACCGTGTTGGGGTCGGCTGCCAGCCTAACCGGATTCAGCTGGATACCGGTGTTTTATGTGGAGCGACTGCCTATCTGACCCCAAAAAATCCAAAAAAATCCAAAAAAGTAACACAGTCTATTTTTATGATGTCAAACGTTAGGGTCATTTATAAGGACAAAATCTCTTTAATAAACATGGTTATTTAAATTAAAGGAAAACCATACATTTTAAGAATTTTACTTTAGTTGAACGAAAATTTCGATAGCTAAAGTCGTCCTTTGATTTGACAAGTTAAAATTTCATGGTTTTCCCTTTAATTTTATTTACCATGTTTGATAGAAAGATTTGATCCTTATAAATGACCTATCGATTAACGTCATAAAAGTACAGGATGTTGTTTTTTTCCATTTTAAGCCAGTTTAATTCCCGAGTGTGACAAGCGAATTTTCGAAATTTTTGAATGTAGTTTTATTTCTTTAAAAAAATAAGGGAATGTTTCCTTTAAGTAAAATAATCTATCTTAATGATTCCTGTATATATATAAAAGAAAGTCGTGTTAGTTACACATTTTATAACTCAACAACAGCAGAACCGATTTGATTGAAATTTGGTGGGGAGGTAGCTTAGGACCAGGGGACGGACATAGAATACTTTTATATTCTTTTTTTGTTTTTATCCTATTTCCTTAGGACAATCTGATGTAAAGCTTTTTAAACTATGTTTTGACGCCTGGGTCTGTTGGTCTAGTGGTGAGTGACCCTGACTGCTAAGCCAGAGGTCTTGGGTTCGATTCCTACCCAGGACAAACTTTGTGTGATGAACATGATTGTTTTTTCTGTGTCTGGGTGTAATTTATCTATAATATGTATATATTTATAAACTATATAAGTATGTATATCAGTTGTCTGGTTACCATAACATAAGCTCTGCTTAGCTTGGGATCAGATGACCGTGTGTGAATTGTCCTAAGATATTATACTATTATTATTTTTCCACTTATTCAGTATACATAATTACATACATATAAATTACATTTTTAAATAGGTATTAATATAAAAAATAACATTTAAAAATATAAAAAATAGTAGCCCACCGGCATCGGAACAGGGTCCAAGCTACCGATGGTCAGGGCACCAGAGAGAGGAACCTCCGGACAATGCGCGCCGTGCCCAGGAGTACCGCCTTCTGCATCAGGCCCTTGATCCAGCTGCCTAGCGAGAGCCTCCTTAGGTGTTGGTCGAGGCTCTTAGCTATTATGCCATTGGCCGTCACCACTATCGGTACAATGACTGCTGAATCTACGTCCCACATGTCGACAACCCCGCGAGCCAAGTCAAGGTATTTAGACTGCTTATCCTTCTTGGCTTTCACGAGGTTCTCATCATGTGGAACGGCTATGTCAACAATCATTGCCCGACGCTCTAATCGATCTATTACCACAATGTCAGGCTTATTGGCAACAATAGTTTTGTCTGTGATAATAGATCGATCCCAGTATAATGTGATATGGCTATTCTCAAGAACTGGGTCGAGCACATACCTGTAATACGGTACTCCCGATTCCACAATATTGTATTTCAGAGCAAGTTGCTGATGAATAATCCTGGCTATTATTATTTAATTCCTATAACAGCTTTTGTCGTCTTTTTATCCACTTTTTATTGTTTGTAATGTTTTAACTTATGTTAATTGGTACAAGTGATGTGCACTCCTATACATGACCACTATCATAAAAAAATATGTCATAAAACGTATTATTGTAACTAAGTGTATAAGTGAGTAAGTCGTTAGGGAGCCATAAAATAAATAAATAAAGCTGCGATAATCACTACGATTTCAATTGGTTTGAAGGAGATGCTGCCGAAGCAGCATCTCCTTGATTATGACGAAAGAAGTAGTAGTGAAGAAGTGTCGGATGATAATGATAATTAATGTAAAAAATAATGTAGATTACACTACAATTAATAAAAAATATTGCATCTATAATTTTTAATTTTATTTAATGTCATTCACACTATACGCATTCACGTTACGCCTCTTACTCGCCCGCTCTTAGCATCTTTCCCCTCGCCTGTCAAGGTCTTATGCTGCTCAGAACCGCCTGTCATTGTACACATTTCTTTTTAATGATTTGCTCAAACACATACTTAAATTTCAACTTTACAGGAGAAAGTTTATTTTTCCCCCTAAACTATGCACCTTTCGATTCGCCTGGCAGATACTTCTGCTTACCCAAATCGCCTGTCAATTTTTTTCCATAATTATTAATCAATAAACTAAATTATATTAAATTTTGAAGCTTACAGAAGAACGTTTTTTTTTATTATTTATTTTACATTAAAAAAAATAAAAAGACTGATGACGTGCAGGGTTGTTGCCTGTCAGGTCATTGTTGTTGGCCTTGGTGTACTATGACTCATCACTCCACAAATTTCTAGCCTTACAGGACGACCGTTAGTAGGAGGGTTCACCAGCTCTCCGGCTATGAGTAGTTATTGTAGTGACGTCATAAATCGCCATTGTCATACAAAATCTATTGGAGAATGGCGTTTTGACAGCTCATAAAAAGTATGTCAATTGATAATGGTGGAAACTACCGTATTTAGAAGTTATTAAAATTTCCTATGTTTTATCTCAGGCTCAGACTTTAGTTTAAATTGGTGCAGAAGTTCCGGGATGAAAGTGTAACACACAGAGTTACTATCGCATTTATAATATTACTAGCTTCTGCTCGCGGCTTCGCTCGCGTTAGAAAGAGACAAAAAGTAGCCTATGTTACTCTCCATCTCTTCAACTATCTCCACTTAAAAAATCACGTCAATTCGCTCCGTTTTGCCGTGAAAGAAAGACAAACATACAGACACACTTTCCCATTTATAATATTAGTAAGGATATACAATTTACAAGTTATTAAAATTTCCTATGTACTATCTCAGGCTATGGACTTTAGTTTAAATTGGTACAGAAGTTTCGGGATGAAAGTGTCACAGACAGAGTTACTATCGCATTTATAATATTTATTAAATATTTTTTTTATACAAATGTATGAATGTAATATAGATTTAATACTGATAAAAAAGATATTGGTCCTAACAGTGTTAGTTGTCAGTGTGATTTTATATATTTAGCTCATTTTAATATGAAAATTAATTGCAATGATTGCTCACTTTAACAATAACTTAGTTACCTGCTTATTTATGTTTTTAAGAGTATTTACAATCACAAAATGACTTAATACGCGTATGAATCACTTACAAACCAGAAATATACTAAGAACTCGAATTAGGGCAAGCGGAGGCGTAACAAATCTATATTTGGACATAAAACTACATTCACTTGTATTTTCTTAATTTAAATTCAATTTCTCTCGTCAAAATAAACACCAAAGAGTTTAAACATGCAGTTTCGTTTATAAAAGCCAAATAAAATGCGTCGTTCTTAATAAATAAACTAATTCTGAATGCGATGACCTCACGGTAAGACACATGTTCATCGATTTAACAATATCTATGAAACTTACCAGTTTTCCCCTTGAAATAACTTTGAATTAAGAAATAACAAAGTCAAATTTTGTACTAAATTGATTTTCAACCCTCAGTTAATCAAATTTCAGCGATTTTTTGTGAATTTCAGCACAGGGACCGCTGTTTTGTTCACAAAAAAAAAGTTTAATTGATTGACATTGACATCAATAATGTCAAAGAGAGAAAATACTTTTGACAGATGTTTAATGTTGCCAGTGCCATAGTGTTGACATGTTTGGATTAAATTGAGATATATCTCATTGAATCTCCGCTCCGTGGTGTCTTCTATCGAGATTTAGAGCAAAATAAATAATTCATAGAAATAAAGATAACGGGAGTACACGATGGAGGAATAAAATAAGGCATGTGAGTATACAAATGTTAAAAATGTCATAATTAATTCTCTTTAGATAATCCCACCGTTTTCTGGGGCTTTCTAAAATTAAACATCTTGATAGATCCAGTTATTTTCGAGATATCTAAATAAACTAAAATGAAACACTAAATGGATCGTATTGCTAAGCGAAATTCGGATATTTTTGTTATTTTTTTTTTATAATCGTAAAAGATTGAGGAAGAAAGAATTAAAAGGATTTTATAGAATATCAAGCGAAATGCTCGTTTCAACGAGCATTTCAGAGATCTTGTGAAGTCTGAATGAAGAATGAAGTATTTTTTGACAAAATTAAACAAAAATATGCCCGAACCCCCTCACTTCTGGCCCTATCAGAGATGAGATAGGGGACCGTTTTTGGCCTCGCACAGGTTTTTTTTATATAAATTCATG